>OY986060.1:16789790-17055575 GCA_963920205.1 Stenodema calcarata
ACCTTTAAAACAGAATTTTCCAGTCAAATGATTAATAATAACAGTAAACAGCTAACAGTAATTCTAACCAAATTAATGAACGTTCCTTTCAATTCATTATTTCGTACATTCAAAGACTCAAATGTCCAATTCATGTCAGGTTTACAAGAAAACGACTCAGCGAACACCTCATTCACCTAATTGTATACAGTAACAAGTCTCATATTCAAAATCACCCAAAATTTGCCATGAAAACAGCCTACTAGACACATCCAACTAGTCAGAATCGCATTTTTATACAAATTCCATCAAAATCGGACTGTTTTCAAATTCATCGTTCAGAGCCCTTAATCAACCATAATCACGAAACGTGGCTGACATTTTTTGAGTTCCTTTTAGTTTGCTCGTTTTTCACAACGAGAAGCCGTTCGTAGTTGAACGATGAACAAAAACTCACTATATTGACAAATTAGACGATTTTTAAATTGAAAGAAACGGTTCGTTTGACTGAAACATTCTATAGTGAATAGTGCACCGTAAGAAAACTAGCTGATCTGTCGTGAACCTAAATATGTCCCTTATCTGAACCGTCGAATAAGTTCCTTTGATAATGCGGATTTATTCGGTTTGGTTCATTTGGTTTCGTTTTAACACATTGAACGCCACTGTGGTCTCCTGAGCGCGTTACCTGGGTATTAGTATGAAGGGGGTGGAGTCCGCAAGACACCAGGAAAGCCAATTTTTGACGTTCCTAGTTGAATTGTCCCACTAAATAGTGTCCCTGTGCTACTAGTAGTGGGGTGGTAGGCGGCATCTACTTCAAAGCAGAAAAACTCCATATCTTTCCAGGTTGAAAGAGCCGTTTGGAAATTATATGAAATTGAACAATTAGAATTAATTAAACATCGTTGCCTGCCAATCTTAGAGGAGGTGAATTTCAGAAATTTATTGGGGCCTATCTATGCAATGGACAAAAAAATGGCTCGAATAACAACAGGAAACTAAGAAGTTCTTCTTGGGTTACTCGCTATCTTCACCAGGTGGTCAAATACCTAATCGATTTTCCTGACTATACGACAGTTACCTAGAAGTTGAATTGGAATTGATACAGGCCAGTTACAGTTAACAGTCACTGTGGTGTACCTGCCTGTTAAACCTGGCTATTTTTGTTGTGACGTATCAATGCTTCAGGCCACTCTGACACATAAAAATGAGTTGGAGGACAAAAACCTCGAAAATCTAATTTCTAAATTATTAGGCCATATTAACCGACAGGGAAACCCCAGGGCAGTGTGGCAGTCAACGTGTTAAAACTCCGCTCCAACTTGCAAAATCCATCAATTTTAAAATCACCATCATCATGTATGTCAATAAATATTTGGATCGCCCGAGCATTGCACAGTGTATTCAGTTAATGTAAGTGTTCATAACATGAGCGCAAATGCGAACAAATTATTGTCTTCTATAATGTAACGGCTGGTAATTACCAGGTGACTAAGTCACTTGTCGAGAGCAACGCGTGGTTAATCCAAATGGCTCAATTACCCTCGTTTTCAATATTAATTTTTTTTTTTTTTTTTTTTTTTTTTTTTGCCTCAACACCGCAATGAATTAATGACTGTTGATCTTGTCCGCGATGTTTTCTCCCGATATCACTCATAAAACCGGTCGCTTCGTACAAATTTCTTCATTACGCGCAGTTGATCACCGATCACAGCCTTCATCGCCCCAATCGACGACAGTTACCATCAAGTGCCAAATTCACGGGAAATACTCAGCGTCAACAATCTTTACGTCATTAAACATACAAAAATTCGTGCGGTATTTCGAACACATCAAAACGAACAAAACGCTGCGTCGCACATTGCGCTCACTTCTGAACATTTTCTTCAAACATGAAATCGTCCCTATCGTCTATAAAATTGTATAAAATCATCGACTTGTACCAAATTTCGAACACACTATGTGTTCTGTATCATGACATCGTTTCCTTCTCAATAATCGATATCACTATAAATATTTTGTACAAATGTATATATTTTTTAACAAGAAAATTAATTTTCTTTGCGCCAATTGCGTTGTTTTTCTCCTAACAGTCTTTCATTGTTGAAGGAGTGGTTTGTATTAAAGTTCTTTGTATATCGTTAAGTTGAACACTGTATCACGAAAATTTTTGGGTGAACGTGCAATTATTGAATTTATGTCATAGTTTATGATAGAAAGCATTTTTTATTGTTTTTTCGTTTAATCTCAAGAAGGTACTTATTGTGCGAGGGATTTCCGAACGTCAAATCGAGTGATCAAAATCATAAATCGCCCATCTGGGGCTCTTGACAGTTTTGATGAAATCGGTCGTTCCGCGCGCTTTTACTCAAATTTGATCACCCAAACCAAAATTGCGGTCCGGCATTTTACCGTCGTTTTTTCCCTTAAATGTAATTCCGGCGTCCGTACAACGGGCGCTCTCTGCCATGAAATACAACCGTGCCACTGAAATCATACGTAGACTTTTAAGAGTTACGCAGTTATATGTTTACATTGCACACGTTTTGAGACCTTCAAAAATCAAGTTCCGGATAGTGCGACTTGGTGTATTTTAAATTATTGATATTAATTGTTTAATAAAAAAAAACATGTAACTCTATGTAATGCTATACTCATTATTTTGATGATCTCTCAGTAGGATTTTTAAATCGACTCCCGTATTTATTGTGTGGTTTCCATCAAATTTTCATCAACAATACCACTGTCAACTTTTGTATACTGAAATTAATGGTCGATGTTGACTTGTTTTGAAAAGAAAATAAGTTCAACGTGAAAAAATCGTTGAAATTGAACGGATTGAATTCCAAATGTTTCATTTGAATCAGCGGTTTGGTAATGTACAACATTTTATTGTTAGTTGAATATTGTTGATTTAGTTGTAAATGTGTAGATTTTAATTTAAAAAAGAAAAAAATGCTCAAACTAAACAAAAATTAAGCTTTTTAGAGCGTGCGCCCAATGGTATAAAAAGACTATGGAGTGCCAAGTTGACATGTGGAAAACAAAACTGTTTTAAGTAAAAGCTTTATTACGTAGACACAAATTGTATGTTTGTAATTAATGACAGCTCTTAGCTTTAAAATTGATGTCCGAGGGCGTCCTACTGTGCATTTTAGGTTTGGGATTCACCCTGTGGCTGCATTATCACGTTACGAAATGGCCACTAATTCGAACGGGCTCGAAGTGAACTTTTGAATTTTCAACGTGAAAATCGAGTGACAAGAGCGAAAAATATATAAAAATCTAATCGACTGCTGGACAAATCGATTTTTCAAGGGACCAATTTTGGTTCATTTCCGTTCATCGCATTTGACGCCCCAGTACGAATGTACTCGTGTATCGATCCCAATTGTAACAGTAAATATTTTTTCTTCAGTGAAACGGAAAAAAATCAATAGTTGCCGGAATTTGTCCCAACAAAAAAATAAAAATCGTGGGTGCAGTGGCAACATGACATTACTCACTTTTTTAGCCCAAATTGAGTAAGACGTTTGGGTATATAGCAAATTTCTCGCTGAATCGATTGGTGACGTTTGTTTTAGCATTTTTCCGCTAGAAAATCCCATCGACCATTCATGGTCTTCGTTGGAGAGATCTCAGCCAAAAATTGAATGTTGAATAATTTTTGCAAAATTTTGGTTTTGCAAGTGATGAATGACACTTGCATTTATAAGGGCAGCAATCAGTTTTTTGTGTCTCTATAAAATCAGGGTAAATGAATTAGGTCATGTTGCCACTACACCCACGACATGAATCTTAGAGAACTGCTGTCTAACCTATCAATTTTATATTTAAAAAGTTACCCAGGATTCGTTATTGTCATTTATAATACCGTACATTGTCATATTTCATCATGCAATTTACAGATACTTGCGAACTATTGAATTTTCAACTATACGTATAGCCACAACAATAAAGACGTATTTTGCAAATTTTAAAAAAAATTCTTTCTACTGTGTACTCGTTAAAATGACGTTTTTTTTTCTCGTAATAGTCCGTTTAGGAATGAGTGCCTTCTATTAACTGTAAGTTGACGTTTTAAAATTTTAAGAAGAAAATATACGTTTGATAGAAATATCTGGTTGAAATGTGCTTTTAAAAAATTGTTAGATATTGTTACATACGTAGACTGAGCAGCATGGGGAGTGCCATAGGGAAATCTATTGAGCAAAACAAAAAACAAGGCCAATTTCATTGTAAATTTTTTTCTCGTTTTCACGAGAAACTGTTAAATAAAGACGATTCTTTATTGCTAACTCTGTGTTGTTTGTAACCTCCAACGATCAATTACACCAATTACATGAATTACTTACTACAAGGAAACTCTCGTCTGGCGTGTGAGAATAGTGCGATCGACAAGGTTCCAATTGAGCAGCAAGAATTAATGAGCGAATTTTTGTAGTGACGTACCTACTAAAATAATAAGAATCTTAATTAAATACTTGATTGCCCTCAAAAATTTTCATTATTGAAATGATTTTTTATTGCTGTTCATCGCCACCTAAGGAAAACAGTACACAATACATATAACAAAGTAACATAATATGTTACTTTGTTATATTATACACAATGATAGTTCCAAAATTAAGGTGGATTTCTGAGCTTAAGGTCCAGTGCTCGTCTCTTCCCTGCTTTTTAGTAAGTAGTACAATTAATGCATCTGAAACGCTTATTTTAATTGGTATTAGGTGTTCAGTGCTCAGGTACGACATCTACCTTGAAGTACCTACTCTAATAATCTAAGTTACCCAAAAACTACCTACTCCCTAATTATCCTAAATTAAACCTTTCTATATATACCTTTCTATGTATACCTTTCATTGTTTCCAAGTTCAAAATGTTCAAGAACAAATTTTATAATTTCCCTGTTGATGATTCAGTCTTAGCGGTAACTGTTCCAAAATTAAGGTGGATTTCTGAGCTTAAGGTCCAGTGCTCGTCTCTTCCCTGCTTTTTAGTAAGTAGTACAATTAATGCATCTGAAACGCTTATTTTAATTGGTATTAGGTGTTCAGTGCTCAGGTACGACATCTACCTTGAAGTACCTACTCTAATAATCTAAGTTACCCAAAAACTACCTACTCCCTAATTATCCTAAATTAAACCTTTCTATATATACCTTTCTATGTATACCTTTCATTGTTTCCAAGTTCAAAATGTTCAAGAACAAATTTTATAATTTCCCTGTTGATGATTCAGTCTTAGCGGTAACTGTTCCCAATCCCAATACCTATCCCAATAACCCCCTATTCCTGTACCTATCCCAATTACTGTTGATAATACATATCATTATTTTGAGCTACTTTCAAGTTGAACTAGGACCAATAGTGCCCGCGTGGGGGGGGGGGGGGATACAATGAGATTTTTGAAGGTGTGAATAATTTAGCCAATCTAGGTGGAAAAAAGTATGACTCATTTACAAAATTATTCAAATGTTGTGAACTTTGAGTATTTGAGTTCCTAGGTAGTTTTAGATTTTTTGCGGTTTTTTGAGTTTTGTGAATTATAACGTTATTTGCAGAACCAATCTACTTAATTCAATAAAGCTAAAAGTAGTTATCCAAGCTCATCAGTAGTTATCGACAGTAGTCATCAAGTTGTTATCGACAGCCATCTTGATCTATGAGCACCCTCTGATTTTCAGGGCAGGAGCCGCCACTGCCTGTTTTCCAAATCAAGTTATAGCATAGAAAATAAATGAACGACGTAACAACCAGTGAAACATCGGTTCGCATGTAGTAGACACCACTGGTGACTTCCTTCCGAGTGATATCACTTGGAAGGGATTCCTTCGTAGGTATCCGTCGTCTATTCCTCCTATGACCCAACGTCGTTGACCACAGTTTCTCCTAGCCGCATAAATGCTGCACAAATGACCATAAAGTTTTTACCACCATACTCGCCGATGCCAAGTCTGGTGGAAAAGGCTTTCTCAAAAATCAAGTTAGCAGCACGATATTAGGCCGCCGAGAAGAGCACATTCTTACTGAAGTAATTGCAACAAGTACAGACATGTTTCTGCTATTGCCCACTGCGGCGAATGGAGAACCGCTGTATTAACAACTGCAGGTACCGTTCGTTCACGGCTTTGTTGTTCACTTTTCTGCAATCCCTAATTCATGATTAAACTGTTTCCCCATTCATATACACGCAATTCCTTATTTTCCCGCAAGAGGTTTAATTATTTTGGAAAAAAGTTTAATTGTATTGGGAAAAGGTTTAATTCAATTGGGAAAAGGTTTAATTCAATTGGGAAATGCTATATGAAGTTTGGCTCTATTCGAGTCACAGTGCGAATATCCTGTTTACTCTTCAAGGTGTATCTTCACAACACCGTTCGTCGGGGCGGCTCGATAGTCTATATTTATTCCAACATTCGTAATCATTGTTTTTATTTCACCACTCGTCTCTCGCTGAAATTTCGTTGTGTACGAGCCGAAACGTAAGTCTAAAAATAAATTAGTTAATGACGCCCCGAGGGTGGAACGATGATCCACAAACAAGACGGGCGATCGTCGAAACGCGATATTAATTTGCGGCTGCCACAAGCACTCATTTATCCCCGTAATGATATTGTTGATATAGTTTTCAAAGGGGAACTTACGAATGTGAGCGCCCTTGGCCGTTGAGGGGCAAGAAAGTTTTGTTTGTCCTAACGTGTACATCTAATTATCGTCGTTGGATTCCCGCGGAGAAAATGAGAAGGCGTGTGTAAACAGTCGAGGTAATGCGAATAGGATGTTTTCCGTGTATCGCTTCAATGATTAACCGGACGTTCTTGATTGATTCGTGAGTCATTGAACAAATTGTTTTCGCGAAGAAGACTTTCCAAATGTACAATGGAATTGGTCTCTTCAAATATCCACTCGCCTAAATGAAGGGGTCCTTTTACCACTTATTGTGA
Source organism: Stenodema calcarata (assembly GCA_963920205.1). Lineage (NCBI taxonomy): Eukaryota > Metazoa > Arthropoda > Insecta > Hemiptera > Miridae > Stenodema > Stenodema calcarata. The sequence continues at coordinate 16,796,719 of OY986060.1, forward strand.
ATCCAAACATTCTGAAATTCAGCTCACACGCACGAAGCCGAAGAACAAAGAACATTAGATACTTAGTGCGGGGAGTAGCGTAAGAAGATTAATGTTATTGTGCAATTGTAATTATTCATTTCAGTTAATAGTTAAATGTACTTATATAATTTAAAGAAAAAAAATCTTCAATATCACTCATTAGCCAGTGTAGACTACGATTATTGTAGGAATGCACTTAACCCGTATTCCCACAAACGTAGTCTACACTGGCTAATGAGTGATATTGAAGATAATAACAACTTGTTGATTATTTTAATATTAATGTGGCACTTGTCATCTTTCCGTTTTTGGTTTATTATCTTCGATGATGAACCTTTGGAATCGCCCAAGAAAAGAAAAATCCCCCCCCCCCCCATTTAATTTGATGGTTTACGTTTCAAAATGCATACCTAAATAGATTCCAAAAATCAAATTTAAAAAAATTCTTAAATTTACGAAATTTGGTTTCCTAAGACTGCGCCACTTTGCCCGGTTAGGGTTGTGCTAAAACTACGAAATTTAATTTACAGGTTTGGACCACACCCACGCTGATCCTTGAAACTTTTCTTAACCCTAGGTCAAAGGGAAGGGGTTCAAAACGAATTTTAAAATTTTGGTTCAACTTTGAACAAAGTTTTTTTTTCAACTTGATGAGCTAGAGACGTGAAATTTTAAATATAGGTCAGAACTAGATGACAATGCAATATTCAATCGATTGCTTGCCTGACAATACTTATTTGCTTAGACCATTTAAATTTGGATGATGAGCTGGAGTTTCATCTATCATTTAGTGTTCGAGACAGCAAAGTGATCTGCAAAAAGAAGATGATAAACTGTTGTATCAAGAATTTGCAGAGTTATTCTCGTTTGCTGTTCTCTGAGTCGTTTCTTCATTTTGAATAATAAAGTCACAGTAATCAGATGAGTAGGACGTAAACATCAGGCGGTTTTCTCTCGTTCCTCGTTTTCAGTTCGGTTCGTTACTGTTTTGAGGGATAACGAGAAGGCTTGCTCTCTCCCGAATAAAAGCGTACAAAAAGTTGAAAAAATAAATGGAGGGTCGATGACTCGAGCTCCCTGTTCGATGTGCTCCCATCCCATCGGCCCATTAGAGAAACGTGTGAATCGTTCCAACTTGACCTTTTCGGAGGCCAATCAGCGGAGCCTCCATCTCCTGGATTTTGCTGGCCGCCGAAACCGTCTTACCGAGCGTTCCGCACTTCTTTCGGAATCCTCTTTTCAAGGTGACTTCAACGAGAATGAGATCACAACGTTCATTTCGAATGTGTGTCTGCTGTCACAATTACTGCAGGCGCTTTGGGGGTCGTTGCGGTGTGTCTTTCGCGGTATCTTCAGGTGAAACCACAAAATGAGCAATTCGGCTGTCGACAATCCCGCTCGTGTTCTCTACAGCTGCAAAGGTTTACAAATTTCATTGAAAGCGCATTCCACAAATGTCAATTCTGACGCTCAGCGTACTTCGACGTAGAGCAAGCCTTCGACAGGATGTCGCACGAGGGACTGCTCTTGAAACTTCAGCCTCATCTCCCCAATATATATTTTTTTTTTAATTTTCGTAATTTCTAATAAACATACACAAGTACAAAGTCAACAACAGGAATTATAGGAATCGGGATACGTTTGAACGTTTGTTCTTGTAAGAACTTCCTTAATCAAGATCTGAATGAGGGAATAGAAACAGCTCGAATTAGCCAAATCACGAAATTGTTGGGACTCAGTGCCAACGTACGTAATATCCCTTGTCATAAGCAGATTGTAAATTGGATAACCAAGAAGATTGAAGGTGAATGTCTGCTAAGAGGGAAACACGCAAGGAAATGGTACGTCCAGAAAGTTTTTAGTCGTGTCAAATATAGAACTCGAGGTGATGAAGGTTCAGTGAAGTAGTTGATGGCAGCTGCTGGTCTCAGTGAAGTTGGCTTGCCACCTGTTGCCAAAATCGTACACCCAAATTAGTGACCTACAAATTGAAACTCGACATGTTCAATGTACAGTTGGTTAAAATGGTTTACTCGAGACTGCAGCTTGTAAGTTCGTATTTGAATTAACATGACATGATACGTCGTGAAAGTGATGACCGTATCAGAGGTGGTCTTTACGTCTGCCTGGTCTGACAGCGTAGCGGATTTGATCAGCTGTCATTTGATGAGGGTTGAAATTTGTTCTGACGTTTTCCCTCTAGGCTGCTCGTTGCCTCAGTCTTATGGAAGGAAAGAGCCCAACAGGTACGTGGTTCATACTTGGATATGACAACCCATACGATTACTAATCATTCATTCCAAGGAGGGAGGTTACAACAACTCTACGCTAACTGTGGACCAGGGGTGCCTAATGTGGGGCTACCGGGTCATTATTTCTGTAGAGCAGTCGTTGGCATGGTACATGATCAACACTTGTATAGCAAAACTGAGGGGTCTGGCACGTTGTTAATTTTGGTGGCCCAATCTAGAGCAAAATATCGAAAAACTTCGATCATGTGAAGTCTGCGCCAATCCCGTTGCTCCCCTCCAAAGGCAGTGTTGAGACCGTGGCAATGGCCAGGACATCCCTGGTTCTCATCGATTTTCTAGAGCCGATCATAGCATCGGTGAAAATTTATTCCTCGTCTAAGTGGATAGAAGCCTTTATTATGCAGGAAACTACAGCTGCCGTTGTCATTGAAAAATTGGTGCAGGTGTTTTCCACTTTCGGTCACAGATGGTGCAAAATGTTTTGTGGGAAAGGAATTCACTACCTTGCTGAAAAATGGCGGCTGTAAGTTCGACATTATCAATGGCCCTGAATAAATGCTTAACACTCTATTGAAACTCCAACAAATATGATTATCCCGGGTAAATGTAGTCTTAAGAGCACAAGTTTACTTGCTTACAACGCTGGAAGGCAACACGACCTGGACTAGATCCCTGAACCAGCTGTGGAGCAGTCCTGATGAGGAGCAAGGCATAAGTGAACCTGTGACTCCATTGAGCACACCTCCAAGCCAAGACGTGAGTACACAAGAACCTACAGTCTCGCCACGTCTAGCTACCATACCGTCCTCGTCGCCAGTGTAGGGGTACCCGAATAATGGCGATTATACGCAACAACTATTATTAAGTACACGTGTGTATATATTCAGAAAATAAAAATGTGCGTAAACGGGCTCCCGCTCGTAGGTTCTCGCGTCCACGTGGTTAACCCCCACTGAACATACTCTTTGGGAAAATTGCGGGTGCCAGGATTGGGTTGCCTATAAGATCAGCAATCGGCATCCTGGTCGAGCCCCACTTCAGTACTATTTCACGAGTTACCAACATCTCCAGCTCCATAAATCTCCATACATGTAGTTACCTAACACTAACCACGTTCGAGATACGTTCAGTGATATCACGAGAACCGGTTTATTCCACCAGTGTTATTGTCAAAGATAATTCCTGCAGCCGCCGGAGGTGGTGTATTGAAGTAGGGGCATGACCACCGCGATACGACCCCTTAATAAGGCACCTATGGTACAATATTACTGTAGTGCGAGGATAATGACGTGTAATGGCCAGGGACAATAGTACGAGGCTGTTAAAGGAATCTCATCCTCCATCCCGGCTGCCTCTCCTAGTCCAGACGACACGTATAAATATAGTCAACTGATGAGACTACGTGGCCTGTTGCGGGTGAGGGGTTACGTTGTTTCTGATGGTGATGGAGGGATTCGGATTTAGTGAAGCTAATGAGGCGGTCAGCTATTCTTGAAGGCCTCCCCGAAGTGGGTGAGGAGGAGAGGGGAAAAAAATATAGAAAAAGACGGGTGAAGGTGGAAAAGTCCCGTGAAGAATGATGATGGCCCTATTGCGCGAGTGGGGTGTAGACCCATCAGTCATCGAGGCTGCATCACCGAAATATTCCGGCTTCAGTCTCGCCCTCACAAATCACCCTGCTGGTAAAGACAGGATGACGACGAGGGGCGAAGAGGTTCCAAACTTTGAACGGTGTTCTGGCGGGACGGGGGGTCAAAAATAATGTCGTGTCTTGAAACAGACAAGTAACAAACCAGTCTCAATTATGAAGCGGTGAATCGCCGGGTCAACCATCTTTTGAACGGCCGCCAGACTGCAACAACAAGTCTCGCCTCGACTGTACGGTGATATAAATGAGTACACATGTACAGGAGCATTAACCCTGCGTTACACAACATAATTGCCACTGCGACTATGTACAATCACCAAAATCAGGACTGGAATCAAGACATAGGCGTTAGCTATGGGATATCGTTGTCATTGTTTTCTAGCATCTACTCGTACTCACAGATTTCTTCACGAATGGTTAATTCTGTGCCATTTAGATAGTTAAGCAATTTGCCAAAATAAATATTGCAAGGTTGTTCGTAGGGAACAATGTATATTGTACATTCCGGTATCAGATTGGGGCTGATGTGAAGAGCATCTTAAGTACAACCACGTTTCTTCATCTTCAAACTGCTCATCGTGTTCAGCGTGAGAACACCTTTAACTTGAGGTGACTTGTCAGACTGGTTCATTTTTGGAATTTATGTGTAGGTACCTACCTAATTACCCCCCCCCCCCCCCTCACCAAAACCCCCCATAGAGTGGCCGAATTCTGCCCATCTACGTACTTAGCCTTTCGATTGCCAAGACGATTTTTTGTGTAAATTTGACCTTGTTATCTCAATTCTATCAAGATTTATCGTTTGGAATGATACATACATATGATTTTTGGTGTCTTTAGGCAGAGAATTCAGGATGGTCTTGAACTGATTTCGGTAGGTTGAAATGTTTTTCGAGTTTTAAAAATTTTGGACCGAGAACAATTGGCCCAAAGTTGATTTCGAATCGAATTGAGGTATTCATTACTCGACTCCAAAAAGTCGAAAAAACTTTTTTTAAAGTTGATTTTTGATTCAATAGAGTAAGACAATAATGGTCGACGTTTGTGAGTAGAATATCATCGGAAAAGTCGATACCTATTCTACTAAAAAACGTCGAAAAGTTTATTTTTGAGTTGGAAAGAGTACCTAATACAATTGAGTTGAAAATTCAAAAGAAAGACCGAATTTCAACTCGAAAATTTGGGAAAAACTTGAGTTTAGAATGAAATCTACCATCGGCAAGACCAATTTTCGACTCGAAAAAAGTTGATTTCCAATCGTGCTGAGGTGTCTATTTAGGATGATAATATCATATTATGAACCTTCGAAACGTCGAAAATAGTTGGTTATTTATTTGGATGAAGTATTACGATTGAGATGAAAGACTCATAGGAAAGACTTGAATTCAACTCGAAAAGGGGGAAAGTCGATTTTGGATCGTACCTATTGATGTTTTTGTTTGAGATGAAATTGACCTTCGACAAGACTTGACCACTCTAAAATGCTAAAGACTCGAAAAAATGTGAGGCTTATTAATTTGATAGATTAAGACAATTGAATTGAAATAATCATCAAGAAGACCAAAATTCGACGTCAAAAAGTCGAAAAAATTCGAAACAACTTGATTTCGACTCGAATCGCGGTATTTGAGTATTTGGAATGAAATGAACTTTCAACAAGAACAATGGTCGACTTGAAAATGTTGAAAAAACTCGAAATAAATTGATTCTTGAATCAGATAGAGTACTTATTATTTCAAAATAAACATGATTCACGTACAATAATTTTTCATCAGTTGCAGTAGGTCATTTTATTCGTTGAAACACGATGAAAACAAAGCAGAATGAAAACGGTTAATAATATAAAAGTATCTTTCAGCCTGCGCACTACTCGTGTAGCTACGACTCTCCCCGATAATTGCGACGAGGAAAATGGGCATGACGTCTCAAAATGGCGGTATAAAAAAAAAGTTGTTTGAGCAGAATCGAAGGGTTTGTTAGTTCTTCAGACCCGTGCAGCCCTCTCAATCCTAAAAATAGTGGAAATATAATTGGTAAGGTTCCCCTTGTCTTCTTTCTTTTCTCTTAGTTTTTCTAGAAAAGTCTACTGTTGACGTCCGTGACTGACGGTCGGTCGGGACAATTTATTTCTTCTCTTGTTCCCACCCGTTGTTTTTACGAGTTTGACTAATTGATTGAAGTTCGAAAAACGTCTGATGGGAAAATGATCACGGTTTGGGCTTCATCCGCACGAGCGCATTCGAAAGACGTTGATATTTGATGCAGGGAACGTCTCAGTTCTACGTTGGCCAGTCGTACTGAGAGAAAACGGTTTTTTTATTGTCAAGATACAATTAAGTAAAAGACAATCGCCGTAGGTTTCTTAATATATTTATTATATCCGATCAATATAATAATTTCGTAAAGACTAGAAGCACCACACGAATTAAATAAAAAACTTCAAGACCAGATTCCCAAAGTATTGGTTTTTCAAGATGTTACAGTATTTTACGACGGATGCGTTGTGTGAATTAAATTGGCTCCATACTCCTTTTCTGAGTACCTATTTTGGCATGGCTGTGCAGCTGGAAAATTTGGAGTATGGAGCCAATTTAATGAGGAAGCGTTTAAGTTTATTCTTAAAAATAGTTTGCTTTAGTGTTCTAATATCTTAGTTCTAACCTAATACACTAACAGCTTACTGAATTTCTGGACGACGTGAGTCTCCGCTGAGGGAGGGCTAGGTCATTTGCTTGTACATTTACTGATTTGAGAGAAGGATCTGGTGGCTCTCTAGTGTGGTTTGGTGAACATAGAGTAAAAAAGGTTCTTTGTTATTTTTTTTTTTTTTTTTCGTTAAATTAAATGTTTTTAATGCGAACTTAGCTCTAGTGTCTAGTTTTCTTAAGAAAATGATCAGACTGAAACTAGACTGTCTGTAGTTAGGTACATATAAGGTGAAGTTGAATATTCAATCGATTTATTTTTAAAAGCAGGCGGAAAACAAACTTGACTGAAGGAAAACACTGATATTTAAAATGGGCCCTTAACCTATTCAACGTATGATAAGGGGGTTAGAAAGTTAAGGACCTTTTCATGGACCGGACCTTATATTCTGTTTTTACGATATTTTATCGCCAATTGATAAACGAAAATGGACTCTATCACCGGAAACAACGATTGTTGATGTCATGATGTCAGAATATATATTTGCTCAATCCAAAGTCATGCAGCATGGCTATAAGAGCGAATTTTCGAAGAAATAACTGTTTTTATGTAAAACGTCTCTATTTTACTTGTTTAATAACCTATTTTGTCTTCTTTTCTGCCGAGTTTCACCTCAGCGTATAGATTTTTCATACGTGAAGTCAGAATGGCGATATCTCATTTCTTCAACAGATTAGAGCAGTTGAACCGTGAAGAACATCACAAGTAACAACCACGTTTCTTCACCTTCAAAGTGCTCCAGTTTGAGAAAGAAATAAGATATCACCATCGTGTACAGCGTTAAAAATTCCTTGAGCTGTCACTTGTTAGACTGTTTGAAATTTATGGGTAATTTATTGCTTCAAAACCCCCTAAGAGTGGCCTGATTCTGCCCATCTATGAACTTGGCCTTTCGATTGCCAAAACAGATTTTTCCTGAAAATTGGAACTTTTTATCGTCTGGAATGACACACATCGTCTGAGGTGAATTCAGGATGGTCTGAAACGGATTTTGGTATAAAATTTGAGTTTTGAAAATTTCTACCGATAACAGTAGTTACCTTTTCTTCGAAGTTTCGCTAAATGGGTAAAGGGTGAATGAGAGCTACAGTTAGGGATGGAAAGCAACAATAGCTAGATATAAATCCGTCTGAGATTGTATACCAATTCTACCGTCTACAGGGCGTTTACCCCTGTGAGGCCCTTTGAAGTTTACGGTTGTTTCCAGCCTTTTATAACGTACGTGAGTACGTGATTGTTGTTATTTGATCAAACATAGAAAAATCGTGTAATAAGTAAAGTCGGTTTACAACGTCCGTTTCGCAACGGTTCTTAGTCGGAAAACGAGAAATATTTACTGGCGGTACTCAAAGGGGTCTAAAAATATTTGGGTCGAGGGGTGTAAATACGATGTGACGGCTTCGAGACAAGGGGGAAAAACACGGAGATTTTTCATTTCTCGAAAAGCCGCTCCGAATCACGACCTCACCCACCGCGAGTGTCGTCACAACTCGTGTGGTCTCCTTGTGGGGTCGAGGGAAAAAATGGGAAAAAACATTCCACAGCTGTCTGTCCGTCTGGAGTCCGAAAGTGTTTACGTTTAGAGCTGAGTGGAGTGCGAGGAAGGCGGACAAGGGCGATAAAATGTGGGTGATTGAAGGATTAAAAATAGTTACGAAGATGTGAGTCGTCCGAGGGGTTTTGTATCAAACGACGGAAACTATCGAGATCTCGTTGGAGACCGACCTCCTCCTTGCGGTTCAAAATGCTCAATTTCACACATTTGCATCGAAAGGAAATTAACGGACGGATCTTCATAGATGGAGCAAAATTTGACAACATAGCGGGCTGCCTCATCCTCGATGTTGCCTATAATTACCCCAAGACCTTCAAACTCTCGAATTATTCTTCAAGCTATTCTGCAGAGGTGCTGGCCATAGTAAAATCACTGAAATATGCCGTGGGGTTAACTCACAGGGTAAACATCTCCGACTCTCTGATCGCGTTAACGTTTTTAAGAACAGGAGGAGGAACGTGCCCATCACCCACTGTTTGCGGAAGTTCTGGATCTTCTTGCCCGTCTGGAGTACTAAGGCATCAATGTTACGTACGTTTGGTTAAAAGCTCATAATCATATCCAATATAATGAGAGAGTTCATAAGCTAACGGAAGCAGGGGCGTCTCGAGGGGTCATGGGTTCAGATTGCATCCCCAAGGAGGATTTCTTTCGCACAATTACTGAGCATCACCGAAAGAGTTGGGCACAAGAGTTCCACAGTTCTGGAAATGGGAGTTTTTATAAGTCTGTCCAGCCAGGACCCCCCCCCCCCCCCCCCACGAAAGCATTGGTTTGTTGGCGTTACGTCGAACCGCCAGGAAGTCAGTACGATTTGTCGATCAAGGAGCAACCACGGATTTTGCGATGCCTATAGGAGTCACGAACTGCCAATTGGAGGAAAGCACCTTGGAACACCTCCTCATGACCTGCTATAGTTACTCCTCTGCTCGATGCGATATGTTTAACAACGTTGCTTCGTTAATGGCATCACCATTCAATTATAGAGAACTGCTTAGCAATAAATTAGCATTACCTAGGGTTTAAATTTTTATTGTAACAATAAATAAGGTAATTTGATGTGATGCAATCTTGTTATAATTCTGTATACACCATGGCTGTATAATGTATAATGTCAAATAAAAAATGTAAGGAAAAAAAACCGAAGAGGGGCGTTATATCGGACTACCATGTTGGTTGTGTAAAGGACTTTCAGCACTCACTCAACAGACGTTTGTATCTCTCACGATCCGCTTGTACGTTTTCGTCAATGAAAGAACGTGAAAAGAGTACGAGGCGAAGGGCGGATGCTGGGGGCGGCGTTGCCATAGTGACGCCCTTGACCTTGGGGGCGGTGGACGTTGGTGTGGAGGCGGCTTGGGCTGGCAGAAAGATTAAGTTGCCGAGTTTCCTTGAAGTCAAATTGAGGCAATTGGGGAATCCAAAAAAAAAAAAAACCGCTACATGTTTGGCCCACGACGGGTATCATCAGATGAGCAACAACATCAGATCAACAGAAGATTCTGTTCTGTAGTACCTACCGGTCATTCTCTGAGAACACACAAATTCACGTCCCAATTAGGAGGCCATAGTGGAGGGAGACGTTCACTTCCGTCACTTCCTGGACTTTGGCAAATATTGAACAAGAAAAATCGTCCAGATTCGTGTAGTTAGGTCAACGCCGAATACCTATTACATTTGTAATTACAAAAAGTAGACTGGTTCATCAAATATACATCGGACAGAGACAGATAATCTGGTATAGTGCTTATGATTCCTGCCTACTACCCACGAGGTTATTAGCTTGAAACCTGGAGACATCTGTGGAATTTTTTTTTACTGTTTAAATTTGAACTTTTACCTCAATTCAATTGAGAGGTTTAAAACTTTTTGACCAAAAATGATAGCTAACGTCACCAATCAATTCGATGAGTAATTTGCTACATAGAACCAACTTTAACTCAATTTGCTACTTTACTTTCTAAATGGTTAAACAACAACAGTTCTTGTTTTCTAATATTAATTAAACCTTACTGATTTATATGAGCTATGCAGTTTACTGCTTTCCCACAGTCCTGTTCCACCTGTGTTATCTCCGGATGCATCTTGCAGGTAGATTGTGCATCTTGCTATTTCCACTTGTCAAAAATCGTAAGATGTAGCAGGTTCCAAAATATTCCGCCCACATCTCTAAGCAGGTCCTTTTGTGCAGGACGAAAAAAAAAACTAGAAGAACGTTCAAGGGGACGTCGAATAAATAAATCCATAGAAAAGGTACTTCAAACGTACGGGAAGGTCAGTGGAGGCGCCACCCTCGCACCTCAGAACACAATGGGTTTCGATTTGAAAGGCTCAGTCACTTTTCTCGGTCTCCAGAAGTGTGCAGGGCTTCGCTTTACCTGAAAGGAACCCCACGTGGGAACGAGGTTTGGGAAAAAAATGGTTTCTTAAAAGAGATACTGATGCGCAAGGTACGAACGAGACGTATCGTGCGAGAGGTCTTCCCCCTTCCCAACAAAAGGACACTCGACTTATTGATGAACTTCGAAGTTGTCCGTCGCTATCGAATAGGCCGTAGGGACGAAAAGTGGGATAGTGTACCCCAAAATCAGGACACATTCGGACGCTATACGATATTGTAGCGCGGTATTACTCGACGTGCACAGGCCTTTGATAAAGTTTGGCATAAAGGGCTGGTATACAAACAACAAGGCGTGCTACCTCAGCAGTACTGCCACATACTCGAATCCTACCTCTCTGGAAGGTATTTCAGAATAAAAGTAGAGGATGAATATTCACAACTCGACAAAATCACAGCAGGCGTACCTCAAGGAAGCGTCTTGGGGTCCCTACTTTATCTATCAGGAGAAACAACAGTAGCCACGTTCGCAGATGATACTGCAATTTTAGCTGTTGCAGATTCAGTAGAAGAATCGACAGGAAAACTCCAAGAAGCCACCGTTGCTGTACATGAATGGACGAAGTGGCGGATGAAACTCAATGAAACAAAATCAACACATGTCAACTTCACGAATAAAAAGATAACACCAATCCCTCTGGTAATACATCGGAATACCATACCATATGCAAATTCAGCAAAATACCTGGGGAGAACTATCCATCAAGTTCAGGAAACTGTACTGGCTCATGGGACGATGCTCACAACTCAATATCCACAATAAAGTACTCTTGTACAAGACAGCGCTAATGCCCATTTGGACCTATGGCATCCAGCTGTGGGGTTGTACAGCTAAGACAAAATATTTAATATCAAAATCATACAAGCATTTCAGAATAAGGTTCTGAGGAGCATATTATGTATGTAAGGAATGACCTCCACAAAGACCTCCAAGTGGAGACAGTCACCAATGTCATAAAGAAGGGGATATGGACGCAGGCTTCTTAACATACAAATCCGGCTGCTATCCAGCTACTTGACAACTCACCTATGCTGACAATGAGTGACGTGCAGTTCAAGTGCGGTAGAAGTTAATGAGCTCTCACCGGAAAACGTGTTGAAAATTTGTGAACTAAATAGCTAGATAGTTACCTGTTTCATCAATGTAACTATATGTTATATTATCTGAATAAACGCATGAAAAAAATAAATAAATAAATTTAAAAAAAATATTCGGAAGCCTTGGGCAAGTAGTAACTCTGTGGACGAAAAACATGGAAATTCACTGAGTGTCCAACGACTGGTGAATTTACTAAAACCCAGTTTATTAAACATGTTTTGACAAGAAACGCAAGATAACGTTGGAGTGTTTGTTGGGGCGTGGAGTGTTTGTGGAATGATTGTGTGGGGTGAAATATATGAATTAAAATTTTGATTTCTTCTTTTTTGCACGAATTGACCTCTTGAATGACGTCAGCAATGGCAGCACAGTCTCGGCCTGATGTTTCGTTGTTTCGTTCTCAAGGGTGCACATTTTTCCGAAAGGGACCTGCTCGCGTCTGCGGACCCTTTTTCTCAAGGGTTCCTCGGCCTCTTCAGATGGTCCAGGAGCGCCCTGGGGGTGCCAGATGGGTCTATCCATCAAAACCCCCTGTCACCCCGAGGCAACACCCACGGAGGAAAATTATATTCTTCCTACCCCCTCCCGCCACCTGAAAATGTAAAGTAACCGATTCCTTTGTATCCTTCGTAGTAACCTGCGGACTGAGAACAACAAAAAAAACCATTTTCGCCTGAGAGCATAACCTCGAGGATTATTAGGGAATGATGGGCTCACGGCATGGGGCCGATAAGTGGGTGTATACAACATGATAAAGAACGGACTGCGCCGTAAAATGCCAGAGACAAATTCCAGAAACAATTTCCACGGAAACCAACTTTATAATAAGAGTCAACCGGTCTGTAATCACAGGAAAAAACCATAAATAAATAATAAAATCCCACGCAGCGGTCGTTGGGCTCGTAAACTGAGCAACAAGATAAAAATTGAAGTTCAAATCGACGAAAGATCGAACGAAAAAGAAGAAGGAAAAAAAAAATTGTATCTGTGATTTAGAGGCAATAGCTTCCCTCGTTGGAGTCCAACTCTATCTTGTACACTATTCAACTACCGCCCTGATGATGGAGAAATAAATTCTTCGAAACGTTGGCACATAAAATATCTCTCTTTCGACCGAAGCCTCGACATCTCCCCATCATTATTATATATTTATTATTTAATATTAAATAACAGTTGTTTTTGTGCAAGTAAAGAACCTTTGGGCGAGATGGTGCATTTATCCTTAACAAAAAACCCCCAAACAATCGAGCGTAAAATTTGAAAAATCGCCACAACTGCGAAGAATGGAATCGATTCAATGAGACAATCGATTTTGTAATTATGCCGATTTAAATTTGGGTAAATCATAACATAACGGAAGTACCGGTGAAAAAAATGGGGTCACTGGAATGACTGTGGAGGCCGTATTAGACGTTTCCATTGAGAAAGTTTTGAGGCACATTTCTGCAATGTTATGATTTACAGATAAGGAGTTTCTGTTGTCTCGATTTTTCACCGTGTAACACTTCAGTTTATACATTTTTCGACGCTGAACACAATGGTAAAAACAGAATTGCAATATCTCATTCCGTTATCAGATCAAAGCAGATGAACCGTGAAGAACATCTCATGTAACAATCACGTTTCTTCATCTTCAAAGGGCTCCATTAGAGAACGGGTTAAGATATCGAAATTCTGACTTCACCATCGTGTTCAGCGTTTAAAAAACCCCTTGAAAATGAGGTGTCAATTGTCAGACTATTTCTTTTTAGGAATTTATGGGTAATTTTCCCTCCTTAAAACTCCCTTAAACCCCCCTCAGAGGAGCCCGATTCTGCCCATCTACGAACTTGGCCTGTCGATTGCACACCACTGTATATCTGAGCCGATATCAGAATGAACCTACAATGAGAATACAATTCACATTACTGCGGCCAGTTCATCACTAGTACCGACATGTAACGCCAACCCCTTACCGACCCGTTGGAAACGCCTTGACATGCCTTCATGCGATTCTTTGACCATTCACTCCCGATATGAGTCAATGCATATTGATCGGATCATTTTGAACATTTGCCGCCCCTCACGGCACTTTGAAGTGTATCTTATCGACAGTAGCGTCGCCTGACTTTTAAACGTCGTTTCTGAACGAATAGGTACGCTACAGCGATTATCATAGACGCTGGCCTAGAATGCAGTTCAAGTTGTACTTATATAACTATTTGTAATCGAAAATCCAAACCATTTATATCCCATTCCACACTGATGATAATCAATTTCACAATGAAACAGTTTTCCAGTCTCATGTAAACTTCATCAAAAGTAAAATAGTTCAACTATTATCTAGTTGATGATTGTTAGAGATTTTTTAACGAGCACCAACGGACCAAAATTTGTAAAATACTCGTTTTTTTCTGCCACGTCTTTCAAAATTGAATTTCCCACAATTAGTCCCAGTCAAAGATGTTCATTCGTGCTTGCAAAAGGTCATTAAATGACTCAAATTAGGGACTCAAATGGACTGTAAGAAACTTGAAAAGCAGTTTCCAAAGACATGAGCGACTGGAGTTGAAGCCAACAGAACCACTAAATTTTCGCACTTTTTTCGGTTTTGCTCAATATCTCATTAAAAGAAGGTTCTAACGGGTAGAAGAAGAAATGTTTATTTTTAACGAATTCAATTACTCAATCTGACAAACAACATTGTACGACTGGGCATATGCCAACTGTCCGTGAAGTCGGAGTTTTGGTGATTAGTAGTATAAGTGGTATTTAAGTAGCATTAAAAAGTTATGTTTTTTAATATATACAAACATGATAATATTATACATCCACACATACATACATATTCAGGTTCTAACGGGTATGGTAGCAACCACTCTTGAACTGGAATAAATTTGCTACAATTTGAAGCCAGAGCGAGCTCCGTAAAAACATTAGTTCTCGAGATACGGCTCTTTAAAAACAGACCTAATTTTCCAAAAAGTGAAAAACATTCGATATGGTCACTTATTTTGTGGAATACCTTCAAAAATACGCATCCGACGTCAAATGTCATATGGGGAAAAGGTGTAGTAAATGTAATTAGCTTCAACTTGAGACCACACGGGTATCTGTAGCGGTTCTCCCACGAGAGTTTGCATACATGGTAGATAACCAAAAAACAGTCACTTGTGGGTTTCGGTGAAAAATGCTCATCTTTTCTTGTTACAACTTCAGTCTCATAGAAATTAGCATTAGGAGCCACTCTGCTGATCCTGGGCAGAATCAAGTTAAACGCCATACCAAATACAGTTATAGTGAATACAATTAGTGTGAATAGTATAGAAATTAGCTCTCCTACTCGGACAGTCACAGAGTTCTGGTGAACAAGACCCACTTTGTATGTCTAATTTTTTTAATTTTTATTCATTAATTTCCATGTAAATTACAAAAGTACAGACAAAAATAATAAAATGCACTTTTGGTTAAGAAATTGAAGGAGCAAAATTGGCTAAAAATGCATGAAATACGTAGGAGTATCATCTACTCGTATCTCAGAAGAAGACCGAAATAAGTGAGCGTGGTAACAGATGTAAATTAGGCTTTACGAGACTGGGGAGGAAGAAATAAAAAAGATGTGTGAGGACAATAGACACGGCATTCTATATTTACGTCGAGGCAAAAACTTTCGGCTACCGTCTGGAGAATTCGGATACGGTTGCCAGATAAATGTGGAATCCTTTCCCCTCCTCCTCCTCCTATACCAACAATTCACTATTAATAGAGAGGCTTCTTCTCTCTTCGAAATTATTTTCCCTTTGTTTTCTTTACTCCGCGAGGGTTTATGGTTGTGACAATCTAGTCTATCTATCCGGCGTGTTTAAATAAAGTCGAGCGAACGTTCGTTCGTCTGAAGGCCTCGGTCCGAACCCCTGGGTCAAGCGGAGGTTTCGACCGGATTCCGTGTCACTCGTCCAGAAAGCCCCAGAAGTCCAGTCAAAATAAGAAAAATAGAGGAACTAAAAATACTAGTTCCAATTTTTTCAGATGTACGTGTGGGGAGATGGGGTGTCCCCATAGCAATTGCTTATTGATGGATATAGGATTGTGGAACAGCCCCGCTATTGCCTTGGTCCCATCTGGCAACCTTTAGGATGGTGTGGTTGCTTTCCCCAAAGATAGCACTTGTGGTAGGTACCACACCCTGAAAATCTGTGGATGAAGAGGATGGATGAGGAGTTAGGGAGGTCTTCTTGAAGTTGCAGTACATCTTCATATCGTAATTTCACTTACCAGTACCACACCCCTTTGAAAACAGTTATACAATATATACGGTCTCATACATTTGTATACACCAGACATATAAACACGTGTATGAAAATTGAGCCATCAAACGGTTCAAAAATATTACTTATTGGAATTGGGAAGTCAAGATTTTTAATTAAAATCTTAAAAGTACTGTAAGTTGCGACCTGTTCGATATACACCAACATAATATTATGATATATATTTTTTTAGGGAATTTAATGTTGTACAAGTTGTACTCATACGATCTTCCCCGAAAATGAAATAATGAGGATCTAGAAGACAAAAATGCACGAAAAACATTAGTGAAAAATGATGGTTTTGAAAATTACCACTTTTCCGGAGCCGGTAGCACGAAAACGGTCCAGTTTTTCATAATAATTACAATTTAACTTGTAGCAAATTCAATAAGCTTTCATTTGGTACTGAAGAACGTATTTGGTGCACCGTTTTCGAGTTATAAGCGAAAAACTGAAAAATGCGCACCGGGATTTGAAGGGAATTCATGTCTGGGGGATCTCACATCTACATATTCCTGATAAAATTGCAATTAGTAATTTTAGTTCCCCCAATTGCCCATTTTCGGTTTAGATTGACTGGACTACAGGGTGTAGGGCAATGATTCTGCGGTCCTCGAACAGAACATAATATTATATTATTATGAATTTTAATCTTGGATCTGGACGAAATTTAACGCATCTACCGAAATTGATTTGCTCAACATGCAACTGCTTCATGTTAGATTTTTTTGGCGGTTTCACTCATCCTGAAGCGTGAGTTTACAGTATCGTGTTAGGGCCCAAGATGAGCAAACCACTGTTAGTTATTAATTATTGTTTACTTTTTGTGAGATTTCTCTTGTTTTTAGAATTTCAAATATAATTCAAAATTTTAGGTGGGTGATGTTCGGCCAAAGAATAATAGTCATAACATATTATGTTATGACTTGCATATGTTGGCATGTAGATTCGTGTCTCAAATTAATCGGCAGTATCCGCGAGTTTATTGTGCGAAGTGTTTTGTTTCTAAACAAATAGTGAACCTCCTCTATCCTACAAAATCACAATTTTTCTTCCTTCAACGCCTCGTCGGGCTAAGTACAGCTGGCCTCGAGACATGGGTGAGTTTCATAAAAATCCTTTTCGCACCTTCTACCACAAGTACGTACAACTGATAGATCCGAGCGATTAGTAACCCGCGAATTGAATATAATTCGCTATGAGAGTAATTTCAAAGTAAACCCCGCTGTCCAACTGCAATTCTCATATCACCAAAAAACCCATTAAAATACAGCACACTCCTAAAGGAATTAGGTAAAGTAACATAAAATATCATACATAATTAGTAGGCACTTATTCGGACTTCTATAACCAAAAATTGAACGTTGAGTAATTTTAGTCGAATTTTGGTCTTGGATACACTCTTTCGTATGTCCTTAGCGAAGTTGGTAAAAATCTCTTATCTTTGACGGGCGACTGCGGCTGAGCCCATTTCGATGTTTGAAACACCATTCAACGTGGAATTTAATGTTTTTAAAAAAATATAAATGAGTAACATTTTATGTAGGAAGCGTACTTATCAAGTTATACACAAAAACTGAAAAAGTGCGATTTTTAGGCTCTCAAATCTGAAGCACAACCTAGAACCCAATACAAACTAATGTAACAACCCATTATTCTTTGGAAGCTAGAGCCCTTTTATGTTTTAACTTTCCTGAGCTACTTGGGTGACCTACAGCTTGATAGTTTGGGTACAGAGATGTTCGTGAGGCCATTTCTATTTATGAGATGTTATGATAAGTGAGTCCCGTATACATGTGTATTAACCACGATGGCCAACACTCAGCTCAATGCACATCTCGTACGTTCCACCGGGAGCCTCTCGTCACGCGAAAATCATTAGCATACGCACGATGCGAAAATCATTAGATGACGTCACCCCTCTGCATCAGTTCCGGCTCGCTGTATCGAAAATTAATGAAATTTGCAGGTTTGGAGAGGGGAAGCTTTGGGGAACCTTCGTCCCGAGTCTTGAACCTCCGGGCGCCGACAAATTAGCGGGCCCGGTTTTTCCATTACTCGCCTCTTCGGAATGAAAGGTTAATCGAGTCGACGAAAAATAGCGTTTCTCCCTGAGATGATTGGTATGAGAGAAACTATGGTAGAATATTCGAAACAACAAATTCGCCTACCGCTAATATCCATTTCGCTTCACGGAGCACGAGCTAACAACGACACTTGGAGTGAAGAAAGAAGATAATTTTGGATACCTACCTAGAGGTGGCCTACAAAATTTATACTTTACAAAACCACCAAAATTCACTCTTGTTGGGGGATGAATGAAGGTGAAAATTGCAGGTGTTCAGTTGGTTGCAGGGAATCGAAGGTTGGAAAATATTGAGGAATAGCAGTTCGCCGATAAATTGGCATCCTGGGAGGCCAGACGACGTAGCTTGCAAAATTGCCTCCAGTATCAATTTTCACAGTTATTTCAAATCGATCCCCCGTTCGTTTCCACCGAAAAACCACAATTTCTTCATTTAGCTGGAGGACCCTGTAGAAGAGTCAGTAGGCAAATCGCACCTCTTGAAGACAAACCCGTTGTGCGTCCATTGGCAAGAAGGCATCCTTGGGTTTGCTTCCAATGTTTCCTTAAGCTATTGGGGATCACCACCATAATTGAGAAATGCCCATCTGAATGTACTCGTAAAACTAGATTTTCAGCGATCAAATAATGAATAAACATAAATATTCTTTCCTTCGATACTATGAACTACAGATCTACATAAACAGGCCAAAAATGTACCATTTAGTTATGAGCCCAGCAAATTACAGCCACACAGCCAAATCGCACTACCAGCAAATGATACACAGAAGGCTACTCCTCCTATGTTACATGAAGGTTGAGTTGGAACAACAAAATAACACACTGATTCATTGACTTATTCAACGTTTTTTCTCTCTTAGTAATGTGGATAAAATTTAGATGAAAATTGATACAAATGTAGATGAAACTAATTATACATCTGACTAGTTCTAATAGGCCATTTACAGTATGTACAAATTAGAAGCAAGCAAACTGATGCGGATCCGGTCGCCACTTTCAAAGCAACAAAGCTCTACCATGCTCCCAGCTTCATACTTCATTCCTCCACAAGGTATCTTTCACTTGTTCTTGATTAGTCTCCCCTTCAGTTTCTTGAGCCTGTGGAAAATAGAGAGTATGAATAAATACGAATTACTTTCAATAAAATGGCACTTTCTTGGACGAAGTTGACATTTTGGTTTATTATCTTCAATAATGAACCTTTGGAATCTCCCAAGAAAAAATATTATTTTGAAATTTTAGTTCAAGTTTGAACAAAGTTTTTTTTCAACTTCCCGATGAACTAGAGACTTGAAATGTTAAACATAGGTCAGAACTGGATGGCAATGCAATATTTACTCGGTTTTTAGTCAGTTCATAATTCATATTATTATGAATAGAATTAAGACTATTATTAAGACCGTAGAATTAAGACTATTAATTATTATTAATAATAATTAATCTATCATTTAGTTATCCAGACAGAAGCTTGATCTGTACAAAGAAAATAATAAACCGTTGTCAAGAACTTGCAGAGGTTTTGGTCCTTGAACACAAATGATACCTGGATTGCACAAGTTTCTGTGTATAGCCTAGATACTAGACGAATATTGTTCATGCCGAAGGTTCATTTCAACCGAAATGGACTCAGTCCGAAACGAAATTGACTTTTTCGTCGTTATCGAGTCGAATATTGGTCTTGCCGAAGGTTCATCGCTGAATCCAAACACAGACATGTGTTCTTTGGAGTTCAGGAGGGTAGTTACAGGTATTTCGTGTGCAATGTTGGGCAATGTGTATGTATTATTACTAATTTGTGTATTATTAGATGCCAGGGGTGGATATCGAATATTGATTTCGGTGAAGAGGGGATGAGGTTCATATCCTTACCGAACCTTAGAAGTCGACAAAGTTAATTCTTTCGTTTTTTTCTTTAGCGATTTTGCTTTTTGAATTTGTTTGATAAAACACTTTTCGCACGCCAAAGACATCCCTGTTCAAAGTTTGCAAGGTTTCACTATCTCGACAAATCGAGATATCTTGCCGAAAAGTCACTGGGTATTGGGCAATAAGCCAAATTTTGGTTCGAGGGGGGGGGGGGGTCATGACACTGTTGTTTGGAGGTGTGAATTTCATTTTCATTTCACTTACTCTTTAATGCCGGAATGAGCTTTTGCCGCCAAATTCCTCACGCATTCTTCCATAATCCTATCACATTCTTCGTTTTCTTTGCGGCATTTGGACACTCTGAAAAAACAAAAAGATGAAGTAATTTTTACTTTGTGGGAATAATCGCAGTCGGAATCCCTCGCAAAAAAAATAATATAATAAATATAATATATAACTTGGGGTCTTCAAGTGAGGCGATCGGAATTGGCTCTAGTATCAGAATTAGTTACCCTCAACGGGTCCAGGAAGAAGAGGATTTGTTATTGTTGTTTACAGTTATTGATCTTTATCGTAGACCCAAAAATAGGTTTTGGGTCTAAATAATTATTATTGGAGTAGGTAGGCATTAGTAGTAGAAGTCATGCAAAGAAGATTATCCTCCACCAAGTCGTACAAGAGGGGAAGAACACGTCTGATTCTATTGAATCATGAACAACATTACAATATATTATGTTGAGTACGCATTAAGTTACGTAATTGTAGTACAAAAAACTCACAATGCTGCAGCAATTAACAAAAATTACATACTGTTCTTTCTTCGAATTGTTTTCTAGTTGAAGATCGCGATCTTGTTTTTCCAATGAAGCAATTTCATTCTTCATTCGTTCAACTTCAGCCTCCAGATCCATTTGTTCCTATAAACATTGTTCAAATATGAACGACGTGTTAATTTGAGGTGGTTTCATTTCTGAATTAATAGTAGGATTAATCCCAGAAGTAATAGTAGGAATATGCCTAGAATTAACGCAACGTCTCGATCAAGGGTAACAACATACAGTTGTATCTATAATATCACGTCACCAATCACGTGCACAGTCCTATTTAAATATTTTTACTAGTGTGAAATAATCAGGTTTTTTTCTTTCAACAGTATCAGCAGGTTGTAGATTGAATAACAAGTCTATGATGATTGAACGTACATCCAGAACAAAACATCAGCGAGCAGGCAATGGTAGTATAACCATATTTCGTATATGAAAATTGAAATGAACAAATAAATCATACTTTGTTGAGGGCATCCTGAATTAGGTCGTATTCAGTTTTGAAACTCTCTATTTCCACGTGTTTGGCTGCATACGATGATTCCAATTCAATAAGGTTCCTATACGCCTGGAAAAGGTAAAATTCAGTTAAAATCCCCGAAATATGAAAGAATCCACGTGTTCGGTTTGGAAACTACGGTTTGGTTGAACGGAAATGCAGCAGAGTTATATGAACGTGATAACAGTACCTGCTCCCTTTCAGATTCAGCTGCAGCTTTGTTAGAGATGAGTTCTTTCGACTGAGCCAGAGAGTCGGTTAGTAGATTCTCAATTTCTTTTTTCCGCTGCTGTATGAGCGATAGATCGAGTTCTTCTATTCTCGTAGGTAAAATAATTTTTTCGAACCTCTGATCGATTGGAACGTACTTCATGACACTCAGATTGGATTCACGAGTCAGTTCTTCAATCTGAAAAGTAAATGATTCTACTTATCACCAGGTGGGCTAGAAATTTGTAGTGCTGGTTCAGTATTATTTCTACCCACGAAACAGTACTAATATCAAGCATATCTCCTTTTAAGGCTACCAACTCTGATAGCAAATCTTCATCTACCTCTGTAAGCTCGACAAGCAATATGAACAAATTTTTATAAAATTACCTCCGTTTTCAATTTCACAATTTCAAAGTCCTCTGTGTATATCATGTCCTGGTAACTTTGAATGTACTTCTGACTTGAAATTATTTCTCGATCCAACGAGTCCCTCCTTTTCTTCACATTTTCGATGTCCCTGTGAGTGATCGCTTGTTCGGTTGCTTTCTTGATCAACTTGGCATGCTCTTCCCTCAAAAAATCCAATTCGGATTCTGAAACACCGTTAAAAAATAATTTTAGACCCCACGTGGTAGATAGTTCGACGTAGAACCCTCGTAGATCAAGATACAGCTTGGGTGTCGACGGAAGTTCTCTGCAAAAATTGATAAATTCTTGTTATCAATAGAAAATCTTTGAAACACGCTTACCAACACTGCTCAGAATTCTTTCACTGTCGGATAATTCAGAATTGCAGGAACTAATCGTAATTCTACTCTTGACGAGTTCTTCTTCTTTATCCTTGATTGTTTCCAAGCTGTTTTTAAATTTTCGCTCTTCAGCCTACAAAGTCAAATGACAATTGTTAACAATTTGGACCACAGCTCAGCTCATATCACAGAAAATCAGTTTTATCAATCAATACCTTACCGTATGCAACCTCAGTTCAGTTACGCCTGACTTGATCGCTCTAATTGTGTGAAAATCAAGCCTAGCCTGTTATGATTCGGCGGTAAGCTCCATTTCAGAAACTATTTATTCACAGATATTTCGTTGCGCAAAAAATTAATTAAATAGGTATCCTCTATTGTTGGGTTGATGGATTAGAATTTTAATGACCAGTTTTCTCATGAGTGCATAATAAATGTGTCTGTGCCCAAACATGCTCAATTATCCCTAACCATAATGTTCCAGCCATACAGACCTACTAAACGAATCAATAAACTAACGCAATCGAAATGCTATTACGTTAAAGTTGAAGACTTTAACTTAGCCAGGACTTGGTCAAACTACGATTTTTGGCGATTTCGTGGAAAATATGTCTGATTCAATTCCAAAAATTAAACAGTCTGACAAGTGACACCTCAAGTTAAAGGTGTTCTCACACTGAACACGATGGTAAATTCAGAATTGTGATACCCTATCCCGTGCTCAAACTGGAGCACTTTGAAGGTGAACACCGTGGTTGTTACTTGAGATGTTACTCTTATCTGATAATAGAATGAGATATCGCAATTCTGACAACACCATCGGGTTCAAAGTCGCCCATTGTATGGAGACCCATTACCCATGAAGGCTCCCAAACATAAGGACGTCATGGACCTTGCCAGAAAATAATATGATGATGCAGAACTGAAGGTGAATATTATGATGGAAAAGAAGCAGATTAACCCACTAAAAATATCCTCAAAATAATTGATAACATTTGCCCCTGTAACATGATATGTTATAATATATACAATATTATCGTATCTTGCTGCAAGCCCTTCAATGACTTTGTGACATGAATGTCACTCACACAGGACCTGTTGGAGCTACCGCCTCACCTACCCTCCCGCGACCCCTCTCCTTCAGAGAGACAGTGAGTTACTATCGACGCATCGATGAAGATCCCCTCCCGTCTCCTTATTACTGAAGTATTCTACTTAATTGTACGAATAAACTCCGTTTCCCCCCTTTACTTCCTCGTAGTTTTTGATTTCTACCTCATCAATCCTAGTACTAAAGGTTACGTGAATGGTATTTCCGTATATAACTTACAGACCCGATTTTCGCATTAGAATTACAAAAACCAACAAATTAAGAATCCAGCAACATGAGAAATAAACGCAACGTGAATACCTCATATTCTTGTTGTGCCAAATCAGCGTCGTGCTGCATGTTAGAAAGTTGTTCTTGAAGTCTCTCGATCTCTTCTGAAATCATATCTCGTCTCGATAAAGCGTCGTCTTGTTCATCTGGAGGAAGAGACAAAAAAATGAAGACTTTAAGTAATGCATCTTCTCACAATCACAATGTCGTCACTCCAAAACACTGCCCGAGGTTCTTGAACTGCAATATTAGTCGTCAACACGCTATTTATACGACTAATTCATTGGTTTTGCCACACTTACGTGTCCAGGATAGATAGAAAAAACCACACTGTACCATGTTGTACTGGTACTTCATACTACTTCGTCTTCCCTCCTTAGACCACTGGAGGCCTACAAACCTCGGATGAGGTAAGCTGAATTATGATTGAAGTATAAATCACTATATCGCTATAAGCTATAACTGGAGGCCTTCACAGAGTGAAAAATAGGGATCTCTGACTTCTACAATATTTAAAATTGAAAATAAAATAAACTCAGTGTACGTACAATGTTGTTGCATCACCTGCTGATCCAACTGTTCTTGATAACTCTCATAATTGGGCACATTGGATTTTCGCATTTCGTAAGACTGATTGTAGTAGGGGATCAATAACTGAGAAATACAAAGAAGGTACGTTGAAATTATAGTGTAAGGCGTGAGAAACGAATATGATCGAAATGACGTTCAAAGGGACTCGTGTTACCTGAAAATTCATTTCGCACATCTGATTGGTGTCAAACTGGCACGGGAACATGAACGATACGATGTCACCGTTGAGCAAAATATTGGCGCACTGTGCCAAAAAGTGGAGGAGGCCGAGGGCATAGGGGATAGCGTGCTGAGTGTTGACAGCGATCATCCAGGACTTCTCCATTTTCCCTTTGTAGAGCATTTTCTTTCCGAGGAGAAATGGCAGCTCTTTGATGTAATTGTGTTTTGTAATCACGATGCTGCCATCCAACATTTTCAGGAGCAAGTCACAAGAATCGATGAACTTGTTGAGCGATAGTGGTTTCAGTCCAGGCCCCAACAAGTCGGCCCCATTGGGATCTCGTAAGATGATATTTTCTATCTGAAATACGCCAGGGAAGCACATTGGTACAGAATAGTATTTCGGCTGGAATAAATTATTGTATAAACAATCCAATCACACAAAATTGGATTATTTAGTATTCCACAACCTAAACCCACTTCATAGTGTCTTTCGTTAAAAAACCCATTTCAACAATATGTTCTAGAGTACTCCACATAATTCATTGGAACAACATTGTTTTAACATTGTGCTAAACTGCAAATAGAACTCACAAACATGTAAGCCTGCGCTTGCCACTCTTTTTCCTGCAAGGGCCGATTGTCTCGTTTGGATTTGTGGCCTCCGTAGCTGCTGGTACCAACAGAGGAAGTACCGTATGACGTGGCTCTGCAAAATAAGGCAGTGATCAAACACAGTTCGCCAATTGATGGACGTATGTTTTATCATTTGCAACCAAAATCGCATTAGTACGTTTACAAACCATGCAAAACAGTACTTGTAGTCGTACACTGGTTTATCAAGTATTTAGCTACTAAATTCATGAAAATAACAAACCTTGGTGGTCTTTCCGTTCCTTGGCCGGGTTGGAAACGGCTTGAAAGCGGAGTTTTAGCAGGAGTCATCATATCCAAGATGTGTAAATTGGAAGCACTACCAGCTCGGTTCATCCGGGATTGAACATTTCCAGATGGCCTCTCAGTTGACTTGGACCTGCACGATTGAGGTACCGGAATACCTGATTTCCTACAAGCACAATAAACGGAATGGTCGGTAATCATCGCATTAGAAAGTCAGAATGTTCTATGGCCAAGGCTCCGGACTAATGAACTGTCAGGTCCCATGTACTAAGGATGAAAATCAATTATCGAATAATCGATTGTTCGAACCTGATTAATCGATTAATTTCAATTGATGTAGAGCTACCGATTATTTTGTATTTCAATTTATAATAAAATTTCTCCCTTACTGGGAAAAACATCTAATCATGGATATGTCTGTTGGTTTTAGGCGCCCCTCAGTGATCCAGCTTCAAGTCCTCAGGAGAATCAAATACCAAATTTCAGCTTCATAGTGTAAATAGCATAGAAATTAGCTTTAGGAGCCACTCAGCTTATCTGGGCCCTATTCTGCTTAAAGTGTAAGTCCTAAGGAGGTTACATGCCAAATTACAGCTTCATAGAGTAAATAGCATATAAATTAGCTTTAGGAGCCACTCAGCTGATGCCGGGCCTGGGCAGCCTAAGTTAAAGGAGGCTAAATACCAAATTACAGCTTCAAATACCAAATAGCATAGAAATTAGCTCTTCGAGACTCTCAGCTGATCTTGGCCCTGTTCTGCTTAAAGTGTAAGTCTTAACCCTTATCCTGGCAAGACATCAAATTTTGGACTTTTTCAAAAATTTTTTGTTATTTTCTACTCTAGGAGCCTCCAATAATCACAGTTTGAGGTTGAAAATTTTTGGCCCCCCATAGTACGTTTTGTACACCAAAGGTATCATATATGATACTCCGCCAGGATAGGGTTGTGAAAATATAATTAACAAAAAATTTTTAAAAATCAGTTTTAATACAAAAAATGGTTGAAATTTTAATACAATTTCAAGAGATCAAGGTTTCGTAATAAGGAACATTGTTTACACATATATAAATTCTAAAAAATTTGGGAAGAATCACATTCCTCATTTAGGGACTTAGTATCTTACAAAAATCACATAGCAAACTAGGAGCAGTCAACGAATTTATGTTAAAAATTCCCTCTATTTAGTCATGTTTGCTTTTTTGTCATGAAAATGTATAAAGAAATTAAAAATTATGAATAGAATTGGCGAACTATAAGGCACAAAACGAGTATATGGTAAAAAAATACTTATCACTTTTCGTGAGCTGCAGTGAAACAAGTTGGAAAAACATGAATTTGGAAACATGTTGGAAAAATTATGAATAGAATTGGCGAACTATAAGGCACAAGACGAGTACATGGTAAAAAAATTCTCATCACTTTTCGTGAGCTGCAGTGAAACATGTTGGAAAAACATGAATTTGGAAACATGTTGGAAAAATTATGAATAGAATTGGCGAACTATCAGCCTCTTCGTCTTCACTCAGCGAGTCCTGCCTGATTCGGGGAACCAAACTCAGGATATATGCCCCTCTGGATTCAAATGTGTTCTAGAATATCAAATACAGGTAAATTAGACGAGCAAACATTATTCAAATCATAGAAACTTGCGAGAATAGACATCAGTTTGACTTGCTGCTTTTGAAAATACGTCAAGCGCAATAACTACCTTATCCTGGCAGAGTATCACCTGCGATACTTTTTGTTTTTTGTTGATATATAATTAATTTTTCAACTGAACGACTTTTCCATCGTTTCCATGCATTGTACAGATCCTAGGCTACAACATATCAAATTACCGACAGTAAAAATATATCTTGTTTTTTCAATAAAAATAGGAGAACTTACCATTCGTTGGGGCGCCGCCATTATCACAGGAACAACTGGTCGCTGAGGCCAAGAAGTCGTATTCTGGCGGCGTGTGTGATAAGAAAAGGGAAAAAGGGCTGCCAACCTCTCCGCTAGATATCCCTGAATGCACATAAAAAAGATGGGGCCTCCGAAAAATCCCCTTCACCTTTAAAAAAATCGTCAAAGTCGAGGTATCACCAGTGATACTCTGCCAGGATAAGGGTTAAGGCGGCCAAATACCTACCAAATTAAAGCTTCATATAGTAAAATTTGCTCTATTTAATAGCATATTAATTAGCTTTAGGAGGCACTCAGCTGATTCTGGCCTCATGCTGCTTGAAGTGCAAGTCTTCAGAAGGCTATATATCAAATTTCAAATCTTTACCACAGCGGGAATTTGCCCAAAAAACGTCACATTTTCTTTTTTGTATCACAAATTTCGGAATGAGCCACAAGACATATCCATGCAATTTTATTCATTTTGGCATTCCCTTATCTTCATTAGCCTTAAAATTTAACAATAGGTCGTCACCTACGGACAAAGAAAACCATCGGATTTTTAGATAGTGAGCAAATAGTTTGAAATGAGTACTCAAAAAATCTATTATTTGCTTTCGATTAATCATTTGATGTTAAAATCAAGTACCTACTTGGTTCCGATGTTGCATCCCTACCCAGTACCCATCAGTACTGTCACTGTAAAAAGTCATTCGACTGCTACGAGAGTTTCCAAGGGTTTTCAACATACATTCATTAAACCAATCTGTAGATCAGCAGAGTCAGTAATTGAGATAAGGAGACATCCGACACCTTCTCTTACCTCACAGAGCTGACATCGGCAGAAGGCCGACCGAGGGCGAAGGACGTGCGATTTGAGTTTCGCCTCCCAAGTGATGACTTCTTCATCTTGGAGTTTGTAGACTGGAAAGCAAAAACGTTCATGTTAATTCAAATTGTGGGTGTACTAGGGTATCCCACCCCCCTTCCGGGGTTGGTTTTGGTTTATTATCTCCGATAATGAACCATTAGAATCGTTCAACTTGTAGGTCTCAATAGCCAAATACTAGTGTATTCCCACCAAAACACTTTCCGCACTTATTCGTTTTCTTGCGCTCAATTCTCAACCCCGTTAACGCAGATCAAATTAGTACACTTCCAGGTATCTGCACACCTGAAGATCTCTCATTTATGCTAGCTATGAATGGCCAAATCGCTTTGATGAAGGGGTCCGGGTTTTATAATAAGCTAGGTATCTAGGTTTGGACAGGTCCTTCTATTTTGTTGTAACATGCACAAAACGCCCAACCATATTTAGTCAGCTCCTGTCTGAAGAGTTCGTTATGACATAAATAATGAATTTGTGCGACTAATCGACAAATAAACACAACGCATTGGTTGTAAGCGAAAATCATCAGAAATGCTTTTTTCGTGCAAAAGTAAAGACATGGTAGCTCAACGAAATGTAGCGGCATAGTAGGTCAACGAATGTTTACGAACACAGAATAAGTAGGTAACAAAACAAGTTAACTGATGAATCAACTCACATTACTTGCTGCTGTTGAAGACCGATTCAAAACCGACGAAAATCAACAAAGCTCAACGGCTTTAGATTTTACATGGCGGGTACACACTGTTGCCAACATTGCATCCATGGAAGCTATAAACCATAGATAAGACTTCCATGGAAAAGAAACCCATTTATATTTACCACCATTTTATTGTAAAATTCCACCTAATCAAATAAATCAATAAAAAGTGTAATAAATCAATTAAATGCTACTATGCGAACAGAACCATGTTGAAGTAAAATCCATTCGGAAAGATTGATTTCCTTCCTCCATGGTCAGAGGTAGGTAAACTGAGAATCCCACACACTCATGCTTGGCGTCCAAGTGCTGATAAGGTGATATTTTATCATTGCATTATAGCTTGTGTAGTGTGCGTTCTCTTTTATGCTATCGGTGATATCCTTTTATGAGAATTTTACCCATTTTAAGAGTATCTAAAGTAAGAGTGAAGTTCATCTCATAAGTTTGCCTTTAAATCCATTCCATACGATTGTTTCTCTACCGGGTAATGCAACGTCGTTGTTTTCTTGTTTCCAACGTTTGCAGCTACTCAAAGCCACCTTTCGGAAAATGATCATCGAAACGACTTTCGGCACTTTCGTTCAAAAGGTCAATCCTATCACCGGTCGAATGGGTTGGGAGTTGGAGGATGAGAACTACGATTATCAGCAGGAGATCGCGAGGTCCATGTACGCCGACATGCTCCACGATTATGACAGAGTACGTCTGTAATTATTTTCACCCATCGAATATGTATTACTGTAGACGGTCCGCCTGAGACTGAAGATGTTTTGGGCTGTATTTCCTCACGACCGATCCTATGAAGTTGAGCTAAGCGATCCTTTAGTCAGTGATACTTGTTGAAATTGCGTTAGGTACTTTAGATACCTCGGGAAGGTAAAGTTGAGTTGGCATTGGTAACAAGAATGACCATCTCGACCCATTACGTATCACCCTAGAGCAACCCAAATATCGGCTCTACAGCCTATTTGAGAAGTGTCTTAATCGTCTTTTTGTCCACAGAATAAAAAGTATTACGCTGCTCTCAAAAAAGCTATCGACCTGAAACACTCCAAAGGGCAGAAAGCGCACGTTCTTGACATCGGGACCGGAACAGGACTTCTATCGATGATGGCTGCTCAGTGTGGTGCTGATTCTATCGTTGCTTGCGAAGTTAGTGGAATTTGAATTCGTTCGGCTTGTTGATTATCAGCCTGTTGTTTGACACGCTTGGATAAATCGATTGTTTGTATTTATAAGCTATAGCGACCGGTTTTGGCTCTTACACCATCGTCAGTACAACACAGAATGAGGATGTCGTGAGTGGACCTCTATGTACCTATGCATGATTGGCTAAGGACAAAATTGGAAGGAAACTCGCTGGGAACGTGACAAGTGCCCTCTTGTTAGGCTAAGGATGAAACGATCACTTACAGGAATATGTTAATCAGAGGGGACTGCCTAATTTCACCAATATCATTTACACAGTCGCCCAAATGGTGAATCCTCTGAATTCCCAAAGACTTCAATGCATCCAGTTTTGGGTCCATACTACAAATTTGGGCATCTCAACTGATGGGGTATTCATTCCTATTTCGTTAAGGATTCTATTGTCATCTTCAAATAAATTATTCTCGAATGCCTCCCTCCCTCTTCCAAGCCTAAGATCATCATTGTTCCCTCATCCTAGCTGTCAGCCCTGCATACTTAATCCCACAGTCTCATTTCATTATAATTTAGGCAGAGAGAGGTTAGTTTGACTTATAAGGATGTATCTCAAAAAATTAGTAAATTTTTCGAAAATAAGGGATTTAGAGTGGAATTTAAGAATTTTGAGAACGAACCCCCGCACTTCTAAATCCCTCATTATTTTCCAAAATTTGACTAATTTTTTGAGATGCCCTCATAAGGCAAACTAACCTCTCACCCCCCTATAGGGTTATAACCTATCCCTATCCTCCCTCGCATGATTTGAAACCGTCTGATGGAATTTCTTAAAAATAGCGTTTCATTCAGTTATTTTGCTTTTTTTTACAATTACCTCTGACTTGTATGAACTTACTAATTTTTTTCCAGGGGTTCCCTCCCATTGCTGAGATCGCGAAGAGAATCATTTCCGACAACTCCCTGAGCCAGCACGTGAAAGTCGTTTCAAAGCGGTCCACAGACCTAAAAGTGGGACCTGGCTTGGATTTGGAACGAAGGGCCAACATCCTCGTCACAGAAGTGTTCGATACTGAGCTCATCGGTGAAGGGGCGGTTGAAACATTCAATCACGCCAACGAGCATTTACTCGAAGTGAGTTTTACTGACATCATATAAAAATGCAAATATATTATGTACCTTACTATTCTACGTATATCCATGCCAATGGCCATTTCATCGTTAGTTGTCTACTGTTTGGTTACTGTAGTGACAGTAGTCTTTGATGTCTCGGAGGAATTCGATTGGGCAAGTTGTTGTTCAGCTCCAAGCACTCAGAGGTGAAATTTTGTCGCTTGACCAATTTAACCCTTCGTCTTTTCATTTTCACTAATTGGAGCTATTCAGATGCATTTCTGTGAAAACCTGAGTGAACACATACTTCGGTTTGTTGCCCAGAACTCTTTGGCGAACTTTGCGTGGAACGACTCAAATACTTCATATAAAATGCACGGAATGACTCGAATCCTTCATATAAAATCCTTTCACTATAAATTATTTCGACTCGATTCATCACGAGGGGTGTGTTTTTTGAACGGAGATCGTCAGAATGTTACTGACGAGAGTAGTGGGCCTGATACGTACCTTGGGAGCGAGCACCCAACCTTAAAGCAATTGCTCCGATTGTGATATCAGAACGAGTTATGTTTGGCCTGTGCAGAGTTTGCTATATTCGCCTTCTTTATACAATAAAATAATATTTTATTGTACATAATATAATTATGTATGATATTGACTGATGTAGGAGTCTGTTCCATTTGTAGTTAGTAGTTTAATATCTGAAGTTCACCTCTAGAAGGTATGTTGGTTTCACAAATCAGTTCTTTTTCAGGAGAACAGTATAATAGTCCCGTGGGCAAGTGACGTGTATGCGGTTCTGATGGACTCGAAGATGCTCTCTTCGTTCAACAGGATAAAGCCGGATTTCCCAGTCGACGTCGGCACAGCGGTAGCTCTACCCCCTGACATGGTCAACTGCTCTGGTAACGCGGGCGTTCACGATCTGCAGGTTTCGCAAGTTCCAGTCGATCGTATGAAACTCTTGTCGAAGCCTCTGAAAATCTTCAAGTAAGTTCTGTTTGTCATCAAAAGACTGATCGAAGGTGATAAGCGATTAGCGCCCATTGGAAAATCGGACGATGGATCACAGAATATTTATGGTAGGTAACCGTGAGGTTGATACCCATCAGCCAATAAATAGCCGAAACCGTAGCTTTTCACCTACTAGTTTCATAAAAATAGAGAATCTCCCAATTGTACTTATTGGTAGCCTTGAGCTTTGAGAAGAGGTGACTTGAGCTCAGCTGGAAATCAGTGGATCATTGCCATGTTAGGAGCACATCGATTCTGAAACTCTATCACTGGAATAACCTTGATTTACAGTGGGACAGGTCAAAAAACCGTTGTGTCAAGAATTTTGTGCAGAGTTTTTCTATTAGCCACACCAAGTAGATACATACCAAATTTCGAGTTGGTCCGTCAAAATGGCCAAATTTAGCCTAAGTGTCAGTTTTTTGTTCATAAAATATTCTTGGGTTGAGATAATGGGTTAAATCTTTTAAATGGCACTGGGCCATGTTAGAAAGAAGTTGGCAATAAGTTGTAAAATGAAAGGTTAATAACCTTTCATAATATGTTCCTTATACAGCTGAGAAATAAATAAATAATTCGCATGGAATCTGCACTGCGTTGTCAAGTCAGAAAATGCAGAAATCGTGAGTGGTTTTTTTTACACCTACCGCTCCAATTCGTTAGGCATAAACTGTGATTTGCCAGCTCCTCTCATCCAGTTTTTTCCAGGTTCGATTTTTTCAAAAGGATCACATCTAACGAATCAACTCTCTCGCTCTTCCAAGCGCTCGACGAGGGCGAAGCGAACGTCGTGTGTGTTTACTGGACTTTGGACATGGATCAAGACGGCGAGACCGTCGTATCCTGTGCTCCGAGCTTCATCGAACCGACTCCTTGGAGAGATCACTGGATGCAGGCGGTTTACCACTTGAAGAACCCGACTCAAGTTGCCAAAGGCGATGACGTTGAACTGGTATCGAAACACGACCAGTATTCAATGTGGTTTGATGTCCATAAAGCTGAGTAAGTACTTGACGTCCACAGGAATTTTGTGTGTCGTAGGGAAAGTATCGTAGCAGTGACTTCTGTAGTATATCAAAGCTTCTTACTATTACGTTTGATTGATTTCATGTTGATGAGTCAGAATGTTTGAGCTTTGTCCGCCAGTACTATACTATCTGCATCATAAATGTTGTACTGTTTATACGTATTTGTTTGCTCTCTAAATCCAATCTATGCATGTTACTGATGTATCCTGGTTTTTTTCAGGGATCCCTATAATATCGAAAGCCTCCAAATGCCAGCTTGCACATGCGGTTTACACGGAATCGCCTCTCGCACGAGGTTGTTTGCGATTAACGATTCAAGACGGTGGATGAAGTACATGAAATTCCTTAAAGGGATTAAGAAAAATTCGAATATTCTGTACGTAGGTGACACTTCGTTGTTACCGATAGCCGCTGCAAAAATGGGGGCCAAAAAAGTAAGTTTGCAAATACACGTCGAAGCGATGAGGGTCAAATTTCAACTTGATCTTCAATTGATGGCCGCTATCAGTCTTATAATAAAAGGCTGACAGAGGCCATAAATTATATTATAAGGTTTTCCTCCCAAATCTTGGTTTGTTCTCCCCTGCCCGAATTATTCCACGTTTGAATTCATCCGATCTTGCACAGCGTTGTGGATAATGCATCCGAGTTTCATCGATTTATTATAACTGCGAGCTTCTCTGAGTATCGGATAACTGAAATATGTATTTGAGCTCATTACATTGCATTTGTTTCATCGATGCAATTGCATTTGTTTCAGCCGCAATTACCCGTCAAATATAGGCCATTTTACCAGCTTCGCTAAAAAGATACATCCAAGGCCAAAATTTGACTAAAACTACTCTGAAATTTGAAGCAAACTTGAGAATTTTTTCCGCTCATTTTTATTTCTTAAAGAAATTGATTAATTCCGCCCCAAATGGCGTTGAAATCGGTCCAGGCCGTCAAAGTTAAATAGTTGACAACCCTCAACTTCTAACGCCTGTAGTTTGAAAATTACTGCTCCGATTGAAAAAAATGTCATAGGACCACAGTTATAGTCAACATTTGTCACAAAGCTTCAGATTTCACGCTCAACACTGAAACTTCTTAAACATTCGAAGGAAAATCGATAAAATAGGTAGTAAAGTAATATATATTATTAAAAATAATTGAATGCTCTACAACCCGATTGCCAGCATTTAGTTTTTCGGTGCATTGTTGAAGAGTTATTCAGTCAAAAAGAGCAAAAATTTGTTTTCCAAAATTACAGAGTTTCAAGAGCGGATATCTCGAAAACTATACAAGATATCGAAAAACTTGACTGAGTAATACTTGAGGCAAATTTGATCAGCTTTCATTTTGTGTCTTTCAATCCCCCTCCCCGGCATAAGGGCTACGTTCATTTCCTAACTATTTCAAACAAAGCTACGAAGTCAAAAATTGTGTTCCGAGAATTATCCTCTATTCCTTTTTTTGAACATTCGTTGCCTGGACTACACCGACGTTCTGACTCAGAACGTCGATGTAGTCCAGGCAATCTCAGAACTTCTGAGATACTTTTAGTGTCTACAGAATGAAGGATATTTCGAACATTTGGTGTTATCATTTATTGCCGATGTCGGTAGGTAAAGTAAAAATCCCAGTATTATATCAATTAAGTAAAGTTAATTATAAATAATGTTTCATAAAATATGAATTATTCGCCCATATTTTATACAAATAATTTATAGACCATCACTGAGCTAGTTACTGACCCCACCCCCTCTCCTCTCCACCATTTCGGAAATTTCCATCTGATAAATATTTTAGTGCATTGCTCAACTTGTTTCCTTTATGTCTAGACAGAAGATAATAAACCGTCGGGGAAGACTGTTCAGAGTTTTTTTGTTTTCAGGTATTCTGCGTAGAAGAGTCATCACTACCACATTCTGTTATGGATCAGATGATTAAACACAATGAAATGACTGATACGGTAGTTCTCTTGAAAAAATACGAAAAAGAACTGATAACAAGTCAAGTAAGTGTTTTGTACAACAGAATCTGAGACTCACAAAACTCACTTATAAGTACGAGTACTTTATACTAACTGTCTGGTTGTTGACATTTTCATGCGGTTCCACATTGGTGAGAAGGCAGATAGCTTAATATGTTATTTACAAATAAATATTATCATATAGTAATATTCATCATGAATAGTATCATAAATATTGCTTACAAATGGATTTTGATGGAATTGATACGAACCATTTGTAAACAGTTCCGCTGATGTCTTCAAGTTTGAGTGTTTCATCGAGTTATCGTCATGTCGTGATGAACAATGTTGATTCTTTCGATTTTGTCATCAGTAGGGCGAGATGGGTTTTCTCTGTGTGTCAGCATACGTTGGCAATAAAGTTTGAAATGAAATTCTCTCTGTAGGGACATACGTGGCTCATTTTAGTGAAAAAGTAAGTATTGTCTAGATGCAGTTAGGACAACAGTATGATGGTTGCAAGGAATCGGTTACAGAAAGGCGACGAACTAAATGTGTTCCCTGACATTTGAAACTCTCTTCTTTTTACCTTCAGTCGTGACGTATCCAACTTTGACCGTGTTTCAGATTGACGTTGTCATCGGTGAACCTTACTTCCGGGACTCATCGTACCCCTGGGACGGTATCCGGCTCTGGTACATCGCTTCTGAACTCGCGCCAAACGCTGCCATATACCCGCGGAAAATGAAAATACTCGGTGAGATTACTTTCGATTATTGATAGACTGACGCAGAGTCGTCTGAGTAACGAAACATAACCCCACGATGTTCTGGCGAATGGTCGATTACGAGTTGGGTCCAGCTAGGACGGGTCCTAGTTGCTCTATTACTGCTTTCTGTTGTAATCATCTGTTTTAATCACTGAGTTCTCTGGAATCATTTGTGAAGGAGGTTTCTAAACGGTAGGATTTATAAGATCTAGACAACTTAGAGTTTACGACAACGAAGAAAAGCAGTGCTGTATATCTGGGCTACGACTGCCAAACGCACAATGCCATCGAAGCCCAGATTGAATATGATACGATTCATGTTTTAGTGCAATCAGACTAGTAGGTTTTCTGAATTTTACAACATGAGATACATCTGGATGTATACATAATATGTATGTAATATTATGTAAAGTTCAAGTTTTCTGACCTCTAGGCGTCCCGATGGAGTTTGAGCACTTGCACAAAATCAGAGCGCCTTTGGAACGCGTGGGAGGCTTCAACGTGTCTTCTTTCGATGAGCTCATTGAGGTAAAGTTAATTAAACTTGAGAACTGGAGAACTGCCTATGTTCCCTTCAGTAGGGAAGGTATGGGTTATTAGCTGAGGCGCTATGTATAGTTTTTAAGGTGTCTGTTGTTACGACATAGTTAATTACTAGTGTATACAATCGGTGTAATTGGTCATGAAGACATTACATCGGTGATTCTCTTACTAATTTCTTTACACCCCTTTCCAGTCCGCCAGCCAAAGGACAGATGCCGAAGTGGATGTTCAACCCATGTTCGAATACCCTGGAAAATGTCTGTCGCCGCCCGTGTGTCTTTTCGAAGTCACCCTTCAGGGAGAGCCGCCGCAGAAATTCCTGAATAGCTCGGGAGAATTCACCATTGAAAGGTACTATTTTACATTTCTTGAAAGCTGTGTGATTACATTCGTGAGTTTAAACAGTTTTGCCGTTCGAGGTGAAAATGTCCAGTCCCATTCTGAGTTTCCTACGTTTCTGAGCCAACTTTTTTCTGGCTACCGTGCGTGGACCAGAAAACCTAAAGAAATCGTAAATTCAAGATTCTGACTTGGAATTATTATTAGCGAATGAAATAGCGAAATGGTCCTGAGACTTGGGACTCAGTTTTCAGTTATAAATTATTGTCGATTATTCCCATTTTAAAGAGATGCAGGAACACAAAAGGACACCTGCCATACTGGGACGTGACATCTCCGAATATGAGCACCAACTCTTTAAATTACCTGTCAAGCTGGGTGGGTTAGCTTTGGAGGATCCTGTGAGTAATGCAAATCAGATTTTCACGACCTCCAGAAGAGCCGCGTCAGTTCTAACGGATGCCATTGCAGCGCAAGGCACCTTCATAGCGTCCAATCATGAAAATCACGTGAGAGAGGAGCAAGTGGCTCAGAGGCAGGCTCAAAAGGAGTCAAATTTGGAGATGAGTAGAGAAGCAATCGGAAACCTACCACCCCGTGAGAAGAAAACCGTGCAGAGGGTCGTAGACGGAAACGCATCACAATGGCTCACAATTCTTCCATTAGCCAGCGATAACATGGACTTGACAAGCACGCAGTTCCGAGATGCACTAGCCATGCGATACGGGAAGGAGCCCAGCGGCCTCCCAGCCACTTGTGATGGATGTCCCGCAAATGCTGATGGAAGCAGAGTGACCATGAGCCTAAATCACGCCCTAAACTGCAAGAGAGGCGGACTAATCAAGCAAGGACACGACATGATCCGAGATGAGGTAGCAAAAATGGCTGACCTGGTGTGGGGCAACGTCGTCTTGGAACCGGTAATGCAGGAGGGAGACGAACAAACCCCCGGATTGATTGCCGACATCAAAGTGCAGGGAGTTTGGAGTAGGGAAAGGGCGGCTTTCTTCGATAACCGCGTTATTAACGCCGACGCCCCTTCCCACTCCACCCGCGAATGGGCTGATGTGGCCGAGTCAGCTGCACGATCAAAGCACAACAAGTACGATCTGGCGGCAGAAGAGTTGCGTGGCTCATTTACACCCTTAGTGTGTTCATGCGAAGGCGTGATCCATCGGGAGTTTGGAGTGTTCCAACAACGACTGATCTCAGGACTGACAGAGAAATGGGGGAAGCCCCAGTCCCAGATCTCTGGGTGGGTGAAGGTTAAATTACAAATGGCCATCATCCGGGCGGTGTCCCTGAGGCTGCGAGGGTCCAGAAAGAAGGTAAGGAGCCTGGAACCCTACAGAGGCCTAGGACTCGAGGATGGCGCACTTCTTCCACTCCCAAGAGAATGATCATATCACTTCTTCTTACGTCTCCTGATCACGTTCATTTCAACAAACCCATAAATTCGAGAAAAAGTAGGTACAAGGAATAACCCATAATATTTACAAATAAATCTATTATTCCGGAAAAAAAAAAAAAAAATGAGGATGAAGGAAAGCTTTAGAGTCGATATTATTATATATTCCGAAATATCGAGATTTTCTTTCCGTAACGTCGTGGTATCGATATATTGATTGCTTGATACATTTCGATTGCGTTATTTCTCCCTAGTTGGAACGATTACCTGCACAACCACTTTCAGAAGAGATATCCGTGGGATTAATTCTGTTTCTTTACTCGTTCCAGCGGAGGTGTTCTCCATGGTGTCGTTCTCTGGGCAGAGTGGACTTTAGGTGGTGAAGTCATCTCGACTGGACTTGAGGACGGTGACAAGACCTGGGACATGGGCAGTAGACAGGGAGTCTATTTCATCAAGGAATCGTGCAAGTAAGTGTCAACATTCATCTTGTAGCAGAAGTATTTCATCAGGAACTCAACACAAGGCCTTTTTTCCAAAATGAAGTGGAATGAATTTGATGGAATTCGCATTGTTATTTGATTTGTTGGTTGATATTCCATGAAACACGCTCTTGTGATTAGCACTAATCAAAATACATTCATACGGACCAAATGACGTATCTTAGTTCAGTCATGTAAATACTCATCATACTTGGTCGAAATGGCCAATTTCCTAATTTTCAAGTTACTGATTGTCAAATTGCGTTTCTAGTGTCGCTCCTCAGGAAACGGTGACTTTCGATGTCTCATTCTCACCACAAAATGGAACGTTTTCGTTCGCCTTCAAACCCCAGCAGGCGCAGGTTACATGTGAGTGAACTACATTATTTAAATTTTATTCTTAATAGGTCCGGTTTGCTAATTATCTAACTCAAAGCTTATTTAGCTCGTATGCAATTAGTTGCACAGCTAATTGATCAGCTGATTTCGAAAATAGTGGATGTCAGCTAAACCCTAATTTGTTGGCTCGAAGCCTTACATGTAGTTCTGACTGTGTCTTTTTGATAAGGTGAATGTTTATGAACCCTGGCGACTTTAGAACCTAAAGTAGGAGCTTGTTGATAGGGACGAAACGCACTTTTCTAGCGTTCTACTTTCACACCAACTGTACAGAGAACTGGGGGGAGATCATGGCGTTTTGCAGACCAGTTACTTCCTACGTAGTCACAGGACTACGTACCTCATGCGCAGTATGTAAGAAATACGCGGTATGAGATTTCCATTGCGCGCCAACATACTCCATAACCTTCCCAAGTTATAACCTACAACCAATCTTCTACCTTTCTTCATTACCTACCTTCCTTATCCGTCACGTTTTATCACACCAGTATTCAAACGCTTAAAATATTACTATAGGTATATAAATATTGATATAAACATACCAATCTAAACCAGTAAATTTTATTTGTATTCCAGGATTGCCAACCTAACTACAACTCCCAGCTCATCATTCTTCCCAAGTGATTGTGGTCCACAATACCACCATGCAAAGTCACCAACCTCTACCTTCGAAATCATCGATTTCTACACAAGAATTTTGAAACGTTTGATCACGCTGAAGGTTTCACAACCCTCCTCCGTCATCTGTGCATTGTTTTACTCTTCTGTTTACTTCGTTACTACTCACTAGGCAAAAAAAAACTTTTTTTTGGTACTTGTTGAATAATTATAAGTATTTTACCTTTGACCATTACTCATTGATTTAATAAACATAATAATATAATATATTATATTGATTATATTATATTATAATATAATATATTATATAGATTCAATATATTATATTGAATCAATATAGTATATTGAATTTACCGAAACCTGCACAAATCTTACATTTTGCCAGCATTAGTTGGGGAGCTGCTGAGTTGCTAGCGAGTAGTTGCTGCCAACCAATAAACATAATATGTTTAGGTTATCCGGGAAATGATCATTTCGACTTCTAAATTACTTTTAGGAAGCGTTGCGGTAGCGCTGAAGTAAGCAAATATGAACTATTTCGCATGGGGGGGGGGGGGGGTTGCCCTAAGAGATTGCTCCGAAGATCAAACCTTTTGTAAGATGTTGCTGTTTTGGTGAGTGATAATTGACTTGATTTGCAAAGAGCATTTTGAAATTTTCTGGTGCTTTTGATGGGTTATAAGATTCTGTCTATTCTGCTATGAATGCTACAGCACGGAGAAATTCCCCGTTGACTGGAGTAATGAAATCCTAAGACGTTTATGTACAAGTTGAATGTTTTTCCATTTTAAAAAGCGTTAGTCAACGTAGTTTCGGCCCTCGGTTCGACGGCCATCATCAATGGAAGAGTCGGATCAGTCGGACGTTCATTGCTTCTGAAGGGGTCTTCTGTTCATCAAGGCTTCGAATTCTGAATCTCTGAAAAAAGTGAAAAAGTCCCTTTTATCCCTTTTTTCTTAAAATTTACCACTTGTTTCCCTAAGAAATGGTGTTCTATGTGAAAAACAGCATCTGTGACCTAAATTTACCAATTTTGGTATTGCATATCAAACCAACAAATAGATCGATTGGGTGCCTTACGATCCTATTCGAGGGCTGCTGAGTGGCGTCAGGTCCGTTAAAATTTCATCATCTCGGTTCCTCCGCTTTCCGATGTTTGTCCCGTAACCGACGGCTGTCGCCGATTTGTACTTCCCTGCGCAACAAATGGAATTAACTTCATAAATTTGTAATTATTAATTCATTATTGATTCATCTAGTACCACATCGCTACATTACTTGTGATTTGCAGCGGGGTTTCTGCTCAGTAGCAGTCCCCTATATTTAAACTTTGTGTAAAATTACGCAATAGATTTCGGCAATATCCAGAGTGTAAAGTACCCACAATAGTTTAGCTGCACTGCTTGAAGTTCAGGATATTTAGTGCAGTTGTTCGGGCAGTGTTGTGCTGTGGGGGTCAGATTACAGGATTCGTCCGATCAAACTCCCTGGAGCAAGTGACGAGGGACTTTATAAAAATGAGTTTTGGCCTACCCAGAAACACCCTTAACTACTTTGTCTACCTGTCACTTGCTCCAGGGAGTTTGTTCACACGAATCATAAGGCATTTAACAACATATTATGTTGTTTAATGCCTTAGGATGCCTGAACACCAAGAAGCACGGAAGGCACCTGCACCATCTGAAAGGAGTTTGTCTGGTCACTCTGGTAGGACCGGAGAGCATCCACAAAAATTAATATGTTCGGGAGTACGACTCCGCTATAACATCTTCCCAGGGCCGCTCAGGAAGAAAACGCCTATGACCTAAGCAATCAATTAGCACTTACCCAATCAACAGCTCACATTTTCTTCCACTTTTTTATTTTAATAAATAGGTAACCTATCAC
The DNA here is from genome assembly GCA_963920205.1 of Stenodema calcarata. Taxonomy (NCBI): domain Eukaryota; kingdom Metazoa; phylum Arthropoda; class Insecta; order Hemiptera; family Miridae; genus Stenodema; species Stenodema calcarata. The sequence continues at coordinate 16,838,136 of OY986060.1, forward strand.
TAAAGAACATAGTTTGACTATAAAGTGACTATTTGGACTTACGCGGCGCTGGAGTGTCCAGTAGAAGAGGAAAACATTCTTGTTGGTTCGCCAGATTCGTTTCGCACTCGTTTATCAGTTTCGTTATCCACTCCTTGTCCTCCTCGCAGCAGCATTGCCTTTAAAACAAACCGAAACATGAAACACACCGCCTCATTCAACATTTGAACTGATTTGAAATTGGCCAGACTTAGTAGATTGAGAAATACCAGGTTTTAAGGGTGAACCAACAGGCGCCCACAAGGTCACATCCGAACGCGATTTTTTTTTTTTTTTTTTTTTTAATATTTTAATTAATTATAGTCAATGTGTATTATTAAGTAATGCAGCATTCTGTGGTAATTACTGGCTGTTTTAGTCTCCCTCTTCATTTCGAGTCAATTTATGTTGTTATATGCTGTAGCTCCTCTGAGCCTCATTAAATGATCAAAGATCAAAACCTCAGACCTGTTTGATCTTTGAGAATTTTTTTCTCAGTCTGTGGGCGTTCTAAATGCTCAAAGCCCGAAACAGGTGTACCAATAAATTACAGAAGATATTACTATGACTATCCCTGCAGAATGCTGCAGTCAGTATTTCGATATCCTAAAAACTGTGACGGCTTACGTTTCATAGGCGCAACTGGGGAAATGGGTGAGGAGATCCGTGCAACAGACTTTGCAGAACATGATGAGGAGGATGATGGACTGCAAGACAATGAGGGCGATGAAGGCGTACAACAGGAACCTCGCCCACCAGAACAGCCTGGGGAAATATAGAAATCTCGATCCTATTATTTCGTTGGTTGGTAACCTATTTTTCGGTCAAATATTGGGGTTTTCTCGTTAAATGTCGATAGTAATGAGGTATTGTACAGGGCTAATAGTATAGTTTTTTAAATTTTGTAACGTTAATCGTGAGTGATTCGATTCGTATGGTGTCTTAAGGGGAGTCCAGCATCCGTTTCTGGTTCTTTGCAATATCTCACAAACACCTCAAGTTTTTTTTTCTAAAAATTTAATATAATACACTTCTTGTAGGTTGTAATGTATAATCCAACTTTTATTAACTTCCATGCGTTTTTCGATGAGCAATTACACTTTTTGCAAACTCATTTTTTGCACAAATGACCCGTTTCCCAAGACTGTACAAATGCTACGGATTGGAAATTTTAAGGGTAATACACCCCTACATAGTACATCAATTTCGGCTATTTGACAAGAATCCAATAGAAAAAGTAAATATGAATTAAATGGAGAACGAGTCAGTGAGTTTATAAAGTAGTTACCTAAAAAAATCAGAAAGAACATAGTAACCTCAGAAATGTAGAAAAATGGGTACAATTAGTTGGAAAGGCTTTGACTTGCACGAACCACTTTTTCAAAATAATTTTACTCTTATAATATTTAACTCATCTTTTATACTTGGGGGAAGATTATTGTACGTGCGAACGCCGGTTGAGGAATAAAAAGCAATGAAGTAGTTGTTCTCACTGCAGGAAGATCGGAATGACCCTGATTCTAAAACCTAGTTACGTCATGAGCAGGATGAGTAAAACTTTTCTCTTTCGTGACCTGTTTAAGGCGGCTCAATTCTACAAGGTTTCCCAGTTGAAAATGAGGCCAGTGTGGTTTTGGAATCTGCTTCTTGTAGCGCAGTAAGATTTTCGGATAAATGGAAGCAGAGATCGCTATCTCATCTATGGATCTTAGTGATAAAAAGAGACTCACGACATGGCCTCATCCGAACACGGCTCGGGTTCCTCTTGTTCTTCTTCTTCCTCCTCTTCGTTAGAAGACGGCTGGAGTTCACAGGGAGGACAGACAGTAGCGAAATTGCAATCGATCCCTGAGTTCTCCTTCGGATGGCCTTTCTTACCCTTAGTGACCTCGTCCAAGAGCCCCGCTGACTTTGCCACTGACCCGATGGACCCTATCGGCGAGGAAATTGTCTCCAAGGCACCCCTGGGTGTCGTCCAGGTCTCCATGAGACGGTTGGCACTGCGCAGCACCCTGATGACTTCTGCAGGCGACATTTCCGTGTGGTCGAAGAAGTAGTTGGAGCTCCTCTGGAGATTGTTCACGAGCGACTTCTTGTACTTGTCTCTCATGTCGCCCACCAGCTCGCTCACTAGTTTACCACAATTGTTGTACCTGTCAGAGACATAAACAATACCATTAAAAGTGTCCAATAGGCGGTTCACCTGGGAGTCAAAACCCTCATTGAAAGCTTCAGAAATCGCTTATTTTCAATTCAATCTCCTCTTTCTACACCATTCTTGTCTCGACGTTTCCTAGCGCATGTTGTCAGTTGGAATAGAAATATAAGAGGCAAACGTGAGCTGTGAACGTTTGGCTGGCGGGTGGAAACGAGCCTTCCAGACAAGAGGGTACTGCCAATGCAATCCTACATGAAATAATACGTTTGTACGTTACGGTATAATATAGTATATTATTATTGTTTGGCAAGCAACTTGAATATAAGGTGGGATTGATTGATTTCTTGGGTTACACATTAGGGAGGGATTAAGCCTCAAAAGCACTCTCTTCCTTAGGATGCGATTGGCCATAAATTTATCTTACAATCGTTTCAACAACACTCCAATTGGAACTTCAGTGAGATACAAAAATATTCCTTATTTCTTCATAACACTCCTAAAAGCCTCAGTTCTAAGTTCATTAGTGCTCCATGAATTGTAGTATCTTGTACAATAAAACGGTCTCTTATCCATCACTGTTCCATGATTGGGAATCTGCACCAGTTTTTCTGTATTTCTAGTTTTAGTACGCACTTGCAACATCGAAGTAATTTTCTTATACAAACTGCCTGGTTACTGGAAGTTTACAGCGTTTTTTTTTAGCGATTTTGAGCCAACCCAACTGCTGAAAAGTTTGGTGTTGCATGCAATTCCATAGTCAACATCCTCACTTTTTAGGTTGCATAGTGCTACTGGGGCATAATCTAAGATTGAGCTTGTAGGTACTAACTTGTACTTTAAGAGTCCATCCAAGCTCTTAAATACAAAATAACACATATTCGTGACTAGACCACTTTTGGAATGAAGTAGAAAATATTTCTTTCTGTGAACAGGATCTTGGACCATCAACTTTCACTCCATGATCTGACACACGCAGTAGTTATAAGCTACACGACCATCCCATCATGAAATACACACCTTTCCAAAGCCCTAAGGTAGTTGTCGTCAGTCATTTTGAGCCAGTTCTTCCAACAAGAGATGACCCTGGGGCCGTACGACGCTTCCGGGCTGACGCCCATCATCAGTAACAGAACCGCCAGGTGAGAGAGCCACCGTCCTCGCCAAAGCATTCCTTCCTCGCCCCAGCCGCTGCTCTGTAAATGCCTCAGACGTCAATGAAACGAGAATATTTTAAGGGGTAAAGTTACTGCAATGATACTTTAACAGCTGTACTCCTGCAGCGGTAGAATATTCAAATTGGTGGCGTAACCGTGGAGGGAGGAGTCCTCAAAAACATGCCCATGATTTTTTTCGGATTTTTCCGAAGGTTTTTTCACCACTTGACCTTCAAAGTAATCCTCCACACGTATCCTCCAAACTTGTGGAGGTAATGCAATACTTGCATACAAATCACTGCATATTGCAAGGACGTGTTCGGACAATCACCGTTCACACTGTTTGGTATGGTCTGTTTGTACACTTCGGTGTGCTTGATAAATGCGCCAAAGTCTCGGCGTTCCAACGGCCTTGTCAATTTTATTTTTGCAGTTAAATTAAGGCTAGAAAATGATGTTCGAATGCGAAAATTGTGGTTTTCGAGTAAAATCAAGCTGAGGAGTTTAGGTCGATCTCTACGTACTTTTACAAGCTAAATCACAAAACTGCCTTCAGAGGAAAAAAACACCAATCACTCCCAAGGAGGGGGATCCCCCTGAAAAGATCTGAAGAATACCCTTTAAACTGCGTCCCTCTTGGAGGCCCCTTAAGCCTCGAAAAAAGCCCGAGTAGAATATATGGGGCATAGGTAATTGTTGTTTGCTTAGCTGCCCCGTTAGACCGTATTACTGAGGAGCTCAGATTGACGTTCTGCTATTAAGCCCCTGAGAGCAGTACCAATGTGTAACCATCCAAACTGTGAAGCATAAGTGCATACTACCGGCATTATTCTACGTTTGTTTTCGAGTGAATGCTATAAGTAAATAGATTTTACATATAAATACAGATAATTTTTACAGATAAATAAATTTTACACAAAGCCACCTTATCATAACTAGCTTACTAGTAGTTTCCAACTCACTTTGATACCACAGATTTGCTTCGTCGAATCAATGAAATTAGCACAGATCGTACATTGACTAAAGAGGAGTCTGGACACATTACAACATTTGTTTTCTGTTCTGTCTTGCACTCACGTCTCTAGAGCACTGTTTTGGCGAGCATTGTTAGGAACGATATTTTGCCAAATGTTACCGCGTAACCACATATTTTGGCATCGAGATTCATAATAATAAATGACAGTTACACAGTTCATCCTTGGGAGGAAAACCGCGAAATTCACCATTAACCCTTTGTAAGACCTAAGTACTCTGGCTACCTACCGACGTATATTGGGACAAATTTAGAGTGGTATTTAAACAAATTTCAAACCAAATAACCATCATCATGATAAGTGTGAGAACAACCTACTAGGTAAGTATCACATCATCAAGAAACTGCATTATGAAATTCCTAAGAATCTTCACTTCCTCCACGGAACTAATGTCTTGTCAGGCACAACTGCGGCTAAGACTGAAAACGTTAACAGGTAGGTTAACGCTCCCGTCTTATCTTCGTGTTTACAGTGGTACAGTGAAGCATTTAGTTTGAATTTTATCAAATTATTTAGTCACAAATAATTATACGCTCAGTTGGTTGCCCGTCTCAGTAATTTCACAATGGTAGTTGCCATCGGTCTTGAGGGAAGTGCAAATAAACTTGGCGTTGGGATCGTCAAGGACGGCGAAGTTCTGTCAAACTGTCGCCGAACTTACATCACTCCGCCGGGTGAAGGTACCGCTTTTGATTGTAATAATGTAGCTGTTTATTGAATACACATGACAGGGTCATGCTGGTGCGTACTTATTATACTCTAATCATTTAAACGGCCTTGTCGAGTAGTTGGAAATTCCAGATATTATCTTATATAATTTGTTGGTGTGGGAATAGTTGGCGAAATGCAGAGCTCTAAGCTCCGTCTGTCATAACACTGGCCTCTCCTTACTACTAACAACGCGGTTTAAATCATTTCCTACCTACTAATCAATACGAGTCTACAATGATTTTGCAGACGACTTTTTGGCCTCAATAAAAATGTCCTCTTATTTAGCATTTTAGACCTTCCTCGACGAGTTTGACCTAGTGTCAATCCGAATTTAGACTGGGGTATGTTCACGTTTGCAATCCTAAAAATAAATAAGATTGAAATCAACTGAATTACCCAATCTGAAAGGCTCATCTCTTATTGATCTGATAGTTGAGGAATTATTATTAACGGACCAAATCCTTGTTGTTATACTGGTTTTCACCAATTTGTTTGTCCGTTTGCGTCCTTCTATGCTTCGACCGCGTCAAAGCTAACATCCATCCTGTTCATCTTGGAGTGCTGAAATTCGATACCTACAATACCTACACTCTTGAGACCATAGTGGAGTGGTTGGCGTCTCATCAGCTGAGAAAGCGATAATGCATGTGGACCTGTGCAACGCACGGGTAGCCCGCTGGTTACGATATAAATACTAATATAAATATCCGTACGTTGATCTGCTAGTCGCATCTTACCCACCCACTTTACCTCTGATAATAACCCAAAGAGATGAATGATTGAGTAGTTTCGGTTTTGAATGAAATAATCCTTCTCGAGGAAAATCGATGAAGGCTTTCTGAGAGGCGCCAACTCCTGAATAACTGAATTTATAGACATGTCTATAGATATGTATACCATATCTTGAGCATTCATTTTTGGATCGTTTCGGCACCCCTATAATGAGAAATATGTTGAGATTGTTGATATTTATGTACTTACAACTTGATGCAAATGATATGCTGCGTCTTCAACAGACTAAAATTTCTCTTTTCAAACCTAGGAATTTTTATTTTGAGAAGTAACTGATGTTGTAAACGAATAACAGCCATTTGACTCAAAATGTAGGGTCAAGATAAGCACTGAAGGGCAACTGAGGCGTACACATAGCAGATGTAATATGGTCGAGACTTAATTTTGTGGCGATCTGCATAGGGCTTCAAACTAATCACTGCCAAGGCTCCTGTTGATATGATTGTTCACTATCTGGCTATGAGCATTAGGTATCTAATATTGTTTGGTCTCATTCCAGGTTTTCTGCCGAGGGAAACGGCTCAACACCATAGAAAACATATCCTGCCGTTGATCAAAGAGGCGTTGGAAGCGGCCAAGATGACTCCTCACGACATCGACCTCGTCTGTTACACCAAAGGCCCCGGTATGGGAGCGCCCTTGGTGGCCGTGGCTGTGGTCGCGCGGACGCTCGCTCAGCTGTGGAACAAACCTATTGTGGGAGTCAATCATTGCATTGGACGTATCCTTCACTTACCTGCTCTACTGTGATGTCTGCATTTCGTAGTTCTTAATTTTGAAATATTGAATTGAAAAGTCAGGTGAGAAAAAAGATCTCATTTGAATTGATGACGGTTTTCCATAACCCCCAAACACCAGATATCGAGATGGGTAGAGCCATCACCAACTGCGACAACCCAACCGTCCTCTACGTTAGCGGAGGTAAACACGATTTCGTCTATTCAGTCAAACCCTTCTTCCACAACATTTTCTCTTGAAAACCTCCCCACTTTACTAATCGACCTTAATTTATTTTCAAAGGTAACACACAAGTCATAGCGTACGCCTGCAATCGGTATCGGATATTTGGTGAAACAATCGACATCGCTGTGGGCAACTGCTTGGACAGATTCGCTCGGTTAGTCAACCTCTCGAATGACCCGAGCCCTGGCTACAACATCGAACAGGCCGCCTTGAAGTAAATACCAGCACTAATTCTGTTGTGTGATAATCAAGTATATTTTGGATTATTGGTGTGTGTAAGATAAGCAGCCATTGCTGGGTGAGGTTTTAGGTCCGAATGGTACAACAGTTTAATTAAAATGTAGCGTAGGTATAACGTATACTGTAAGGTCACATGTTAATTGTTGGTACTTTTTTTGTTTGGTGTTTACGTGAAATACCACAAATTCATTCTCTGTTTGATTGATATGGGTGATTCTCAGTTATTTGATTGATATGGGACAATCAAATGTTGTGAGGGGGGGGGGGGATTACCCATAAATTCCCAAAATGAAACATTCTGACAAGTGACCCCTCATTTTAAATGCTTTTCTATGTTGAACACGATGGTGAAATCAGAATTTCGATAAGTATCTTATTCCGTCCTCAAACTGGAGCACTTTGATGATGAAGAAACGTGGTTGATACTTGAGATGTTCTTCGTGTTTAGTCTGCTTTAATCTGAAAACAGAATGAGATATCGCAATTCTGACTTCACCATCGTGTTCAGTGTTGCAAAATCTATAAGCTATACCTCATTTTAAAGGGTTTTTTACGCTGAACACGATGGTGAAATCAGAACTGCGATATCCTAATCCGTTCTCAAACTGGAGCACTTTGGAGATGAAGAAAAGTGGTATTTGAGGTGTTCTTTATGGACATCATGTTCTTCAATGGAGACATTTTACATAAAACATGTTATTTCTTTGAAAATTTGCTCTTATAGCCATGCTGCATGACTGGATTTTTTTCTGTCTAAATCAATGCAGCAGTACCTACTAGCAAGAAGCATTTTAATAACGAGTTACTTCAAATTCTTAGCATTTTTCACATTGGCACAGTATTTCCTTATTGTTGTGGCATTTGAAGTGGCCACAACAATGAGATACCTAATCGCCATGACAATCGCGGAGGATTTTGTGCAGAAAGTGATGGGGAACTTTAAGAACCGTCTCGACCTGTGGAGGGTCAACATTTCAATGACATAATTTTTCACACTTGATGCCTTTCCAAGTTTTTCTTTTTGCCAATAAAAATTACTGAACTGCTCTACAGGCTCTGCTCATTTTCAACCCCGTACGATCAAATCTGAGGATTTGTCTGTCTTTTGAAATGTGCCCGTTCAATCTTGACCATCCTGTACAGAATTTCAAGACTAGCACTCAGGGAAGCACCCCGTTGCATGTGTTTCTTCGCAAATATGTTAGAATGACCACAGCCCTAAAGACCCATGTCAAAATTAAGAAAAATCCAATACAATCTCCATCCGGAATCTCATTCTACCCCTCCACGGAGGTCATCAGGTTTGTGTCGCGGAGGGAGACTTTTCGGAGTTTGATGATTTTCAACTCGATCGTTTGAAAAGTTAATTAGACGTCCAACACATGAATGGTTAGATCACAAAAAGACCTTTAAAAGTCAATGAGAAAAATGGAAAATATTATCACTTGTAGAAGAGGAGTGAGATTATATACCTGCTCACATAAAGGTTACATCGTAAACAGTACAAACGAAGTGGATATGTTGGGGGTGCCTTCCTCACCTGAAAATATTGTCAGGTTCTGAACTGTGTGATTTTCAGGCAGAGAACTTGCCGTGAAAAATATTTTAAAATGTTAAATATGCCCGAGTATATAATTTAGAGAGCGAGAGGCAGAAAGGTGTTAGTTATTTAAGAATCGCCCACTAATGTTTTCGTTTCCACGAAAAATTCTTAATGACAACATTATCATGTTTCGTCGTTTTTCCCCGCAGGAAATATTTATATTAATAAAAAAATTTCTCTTATCAAAGGGTCTTTCGTCTGAGAGAGTTATTAAGTTAAGTTATTACATGACTTGTTGAAATTAGCCGTGTATTGTGTTTTTAACACATTTTCTGCTTTAGGGGCAAAAAACTTCTACCTCTGCCATATTCTGTGAAAGGAATGGACGTTTCATTTTCAGGTGAGGTTATTACTCGTATGGTCTGTAACATGTAACTGCCTGAGACCTTCGTGTCTTATTGAAACCTTTTGTCATTTCAGGGATTTTGTCGCACATCGAAGAAAAAGGGAGGCCCTTGTTGAAAAGCGGGAAGTATTCAGTGGAAGATCTGTGTTTCTCCCTTCAAGAAACGGTTTTCGCAATGCTGGTGGAAACTACAGGTATGCAGTATGCAGTGCAGATCACAGAAACTTGATAGGTTGATTTGCTGCGTAACATCCTTAACCTGCAGTACTGCTACCACCTTGTCCCTAAGCAACAAGCTCTAATTTGGTTTGGATAAGGCTGCTGACAAGGAAGCCATGAGTTCTAAATACAAAGCTACTTGTACAGCCCAAAAACTGCAGACAATGACACTATATACACCCGTATTTTGCTTCCCTACAACAATAAATGGCGTTTCGTATTCATGCTAAACTAAAATTTGGTAAACTGGGGACTGCCTCGCTCGGGCAGTGGTTAAATGGGCCCAAGTCTTCATCCTGTACCTTGTAACATCAAAACTGGGGCCAACCTGAAAATGATCTGTGACTAGAGGGAGTAGAAAGTACTTAGTTAACTGGGCCCAAGAAAACGAATGAAACAAAAGAACGATTTTTAACACATTTATTATATCACACACGAAGCATGTATTTCTACGATAACAATGTATATTTATGGACAAGGTATGTTACCACCTTCAACGCGGGTGGAGCCATATGGATTCATGACTTGTCTGGTGCCTTATAGAAGTGTATTTTTCCGCCAGAGCAGTAGGTAGCTGTTTTTGGTCCCGCGTTGAACGTGGTAACATACCGTGTCCATAAATATACATCGTTATCGTAGTAACTTGCTATACTGAAAGAGGGAAACGAAAACAAATTATCAAGCTCTCAATGAAATATTTGCCTGCTGGGCAGCGAGAAATTCCTGCCGTCTCCTGGTGTACGAATTGTTTGTGTGGGATGTTTGGGAACAACTATTAATATTTCAAAGGGTAGTTTTTGTTGTATATAGGATCCATTGTTGAAGTACCTTCATGGGTAATATTATAGGAACTTCCTTTCGATGAGACCTCAAATAATATTTTCAAGAAAAACTGACCCAATCTTCAGAACGAATCGTGGGGTTGTAATGTAATGTAAGACACATAGTATTTTCTTTAATGATAATTTCATTTTGATTGGTTATTCTGTAGGTATACCTACTGCCTCAGTAGCGGTGTGGTTTAAGGCGAAGGCTAGGGATTCGTGATGCACAAGGGTTCGACTCCTGGCTGGGAAACGAGCTTTTCCTAGGGAATGGGGTCTTGTGATATCTAAATGGTTTAACACAGTCAAACAATGTAATGAGAATCGTGAAAACTATTATTACTATAACTGACTATGTTGTTAATGTGATGTTGAAGAACGAGCGATGGCACACACGGGGTCCCAAGAGGTCCTGTTGGTCGGAGGAGTCGCTTGTAACGTTCGTCTCCAGGAAATGATGGCTCAAATGGTGAAGGAGCGAGGCGGAACGGTGTACGCCACCGACGAACGCTACTGTATCGACAACGGGGCGATGATCGCTCAGGCCGGCATCCTCCTGTACACTTCCACCGGCGAGCCCACTCCTTGGGAGGAGACCGATATCCGACAGAGGTGAGAAGGGGTACTCCTTTTCTCCAATGACTGCTAAGATGCCTACTAGGTACGTATTATTTTTGGATTATTACATAACAACCGTTGATCTCTTACAGGTACCGTACAGACGAGGTCAAGGTGACATGGAGGTAGACTCCAGCCCTGTCAAGATCGACTTCCTGGAGATTCAGCGACTACTACTGCTCCACCAATCTCAAGCGATCCTGGGACCGAACTTCCCATTGTGTACATTGTACATAGTACCATAACTTATGTTTGTGTTGATAATTTACCATGTAATTTGTTCGTTAATTTGTCTCTTTCACACACAAGAAAACTTACCTCTATCCAATTTGTTTGTCTTTTTTTTATTATTATTGATGAATCCTCGTACCTCTTTATATCTGGACATCATGGTGAAATTGGAGTGCACTTCGGTTGTTTTCTCTAGCTGTGAAACAAAACCCTTAAGTTCCTATGGATAATATAATGTTTGTGGGTTTCAAATCTTGAAATTCAACTTGACTGATTTGGAAGCTCAATTAAACACTTCTACTACGTTAGATTTCACATGTCATGTTTATGAACTTTGTTGGTTACGTTGTAGGTACATGTGAGGATAGCAGAGTATTGTAGCTTTGTGACTCGTAGGTTTAAAGGTACCTATGCAACCTCTTCGAATGAATTGGTCAATTGAAAAAGGTACACATTCCATAAAATTGAGAAAATGGCTAGGTACCTCAACTCATTTTGTCAGTTTTATGGAATGTGTACCTTTTTCAATTGACCAATAATTCATTATTCATTTCAACATGCATAATTAGGTATGTGCACGGAAACAACTTCAAAACTCACTTGCACTGAAGCGACAATAAGACTGCGCCATGTTTTATGACACTTAATAAAAAATTAAAGGGAAGCATTTAGAAGGGCACCAAGCTAACCACTACCACTGATTGGTACAACTTGGGAGCAACTGGTTGGTACAAGTAATAAGGTTTGAAATTCAGTAATAGACTATTACTGAATTTCAAACCTTATTACTTGTACCTTATTACTAATAGTTGAGTTCAATAACCACATTACCTGCCTGGGGCTGAGGACTCGAGTTGCTATCCATTGTAGCCCAAGTTTCCTGTAGGATAGTGAACATGTGACCAGAAAGAAGGGAAAAGTAAGAGCGCCAGTGGTTTTATTGTTCATAGTTTGATAAAACATTTAAGTTACCAAAATATACGGTGCAGGTGGAGTGTTTACATTGTGTGGCAGGGTGTCAAGTTTGTGAAGTAATAAGATGACTGGTGTAGTGATCACAGTGTCATACAACTGATGATACTGACAAGAGAGGATAAAAGTGATAATATCATATTATGCAGCCTATCGGTTAGGGAATTACAGTTGACTTGTACCCATCTTATCCTTGTACGTTTTCCTACTAACAAATTGTCAGTAGGAATTGTTAGTAACAATGAAACTCCAATATGGCTGAACAGGAGAGGTATGTGTGGTAACCTCTATGGCATAACCTGATACATCAACAAATATCTGGAGATGTTTGTACAGTATCCATGATATTGCATTGGCCAGTAGCATTGCAGAACGGATTGTCATCTGAAATCGTGCCTTCATTTGAACATACCTCAACTGTTACTTATTTCCTGCTCAACCCTAAAACATCAGTAGGTACGTATCACTAAATTAAGTAAGCCCTAAAAATCAGATGGCACTCCGTTTATTGTACAAATGTTTAGTCAGAGATACTGCACCGTAGTGAAATGTGAAAGTAAATCGTTAGCGTACGGACAATCGTAGAAATCGTTGCAGTCTTGATTGCTGCTCCCTCTGTCCCAAGCTTTTGAATACTTTGCACCATCGTTCGGCCTGGAAATCGTACATTTGGTACAGTTATAGAAACCCCTTGGAAATATAAAATATCATTCGAGCTTAGTTCTGTTCAAACCTTACTTGAAAATGTACTGGACGAGTTCACCTGCAAGAGAGTGACCAACCGACATTTGGCTCAATTCACAAATCAATCTTACGAGGCATAACCGGTTGAGACTCCCGTATCTGTAACACAATATGCGAGAAGGGGATAGAAACCAGATATGACGTGTGATATTATGTCTGCTAAAACTATTCGGATTCCCTAGCTGAATATTAACTATTCACTCTATAAGCTGAGTCAATGAATATATCAAACTTTGCATAGGCTCATGTATCTACGATTTTTTTTAATTTGTTGTTAGGACAGTGTAATGTTGTTAGGGTAGTCTATACTTATCTAAATTGGCCACCACTTCCGTGGTGTTCGGAAAACAGCGAAATCTTGGCACTAGTTTTAGTTTTTGGGCGAAAAAAGTTGTTCGGTCCTTTTTTAAAGTATATAAAATTCCCTACAATGTCAGTGGCAGTAGAACTTCGCAGACCAGGTACCTAGAACCCGAGATACAGCTATGCAAAAAAAGCACTTTTTTCCAAAAATGCAAATTATACCTATATAACATAACAGGTATGTTATGCTCATTTCTGTAGTCTCGTACGGGCCAAATTACTGGTCCTTCAAAAAGGTCGTGAACGAAAGAATTTATGACAATTTAATACTCTTTAATTTAAAATCAGGCTGGTGCTTCAAGACCAAAAAGCGGAAAACCGGTATTCTGGACCCAACTGACTTGAAATGTGCACTGCGTCATCTAGAGGGTTTATATCGTAGTCTTATGCTTAACTTTCTTAAAGAGCATTAAATTTTGCGCCGATGAACCCCAGAAACATAAAATTCGCTCCAGCAGTTAGGCCACCACATGCGTTCTGCGAAAACACGTTTGTCGGTCTCTTTGGGCTATTCGTCCGCAAAAAATGCCTACTTTTTCTCGCCTGAAAGTTAATTAATTTTCAAGTCCCTCAAAATACTCATCCCAGCACGCTGCAAAAACCCTACTGTTATGAAACCCAATTTTTGTTGGCTCATTTTTTGCCGAAAATATTTGTGCGATTCAAAATTTATTTGTTCATCTTAAAGCTGGTAGAATTTATGAAATTTTGATTCAATCCCGGAAAATACCCTCGCTAGTCCACTAAACATGTCGAAATCGTCATGTTTCGCCAAAATATTCACATTTAGCAAGCAGGCGTTTACTGGGATTTTTTAAACGCAGTGGAAGCGTTCGGGGCCCATAACCTGTTGAAACACAGAGGAAACAGTGGAATAACGTGAAGAAAAATTAAAGACAAAACGAAACGAAATGGAACATTGCAAGTGGTTGTTGTACAGATTATTACAACAGGGATTTATTCGAAATTTTTTATATGGGGTCGATAGTAAATTCAACCAGCTATTAGATGGAAAAAAGAAATTTTGGATCGGCCAGATATTATCGGAGATATAGCAAAAATGTGTCCAGAAAACTAGAATTTCATTACAGCACGGATTTTTTATCGTGCTGGCATGGGTATTTTTAGGGACTTCATTAACATTTCATAATTTTATGATTCTGGGGTTCATCGACGCCGAATGTGACGCCCTTTAAGAAAGTAAAGCGTAATCCTACGGCATAAAACTTCTTTATGACGCCTTGCACATTTCAAGTAATTTGGGTCCAGAGTACCGGTTTCCCGCTTTTCGGTTTTCGTTGGTTTTCGAGAAAACCATTCGGTCTAGAAGCACCATTCTGGTCTTAAATTGAAGCGTAGTAAATTATCTTCAAAGTCTTCTCTCACGACCTTTTTATAGGACCAGTAATTTGGATGGTACGAGACTAGACGAGTGACAGTAACATAACAGTTGAACTTTTTGAAAAAAGGGCATTTTTTTGCAGAGCTCTATCTCGGGTTCTACTTGGTCTACAGAGTTCAACTACCACTGAAATTTTAGGGAATTTCATATACTTTAAAACGGATAAAATAACTTTTTTCGCCAAGAGGTTGCGTAACCGCTTTTTTGACCAAAAAATAAAATTAGTACAAAAATTTCGCTGGTTTCCGACCACCACACTATGAGGGTCTAGTCCTATGTACAATAAAATTTTTTTTCAATTTCAATTTTTTACCACTCTTAGCATGAGGTCGTAGAGTTCAGAGGTCCTAACAAAATATAACTAAATCGTATCTATACATGCAAAGTTTGCCGGGTCTAAATTGATGGAGCTAATAAACGCGTCGTAGGTTTTGAATTCAACATCGGTTTTGTACGTACGTCTTCACTACAGCCAGACACTCTCACAAGAACCTAATGCATTCAAGTAACACTAGAGAGCTCTGAACATCCCTAGAAATGTTTTGACTCGGAGACGCATATGAAACGTAAACACTTCACCAATTGCGGGTACCTCTGCTGATCACGACTAGCCACTCGCTTTGTATAATATTCAGTCGTAGTGATTTTTATTTGTGTACTCGATTTTGTGTTAAGTGGTCAAGTTTGTGTGTTGTAGTCTTATCAAATTAAGTCGGTAATTATTCGACGGGTTCAATTCAAGTGCCGAAGGAAACCGTCGGTGTGGTGCGATCGGCGTTGATCTTGAGCCGCTCTACGTTGATATGAACGACTATTCAAGTGAATTCCGACCACCGCTTCTGTACTATATTCGCCTCCTACAGGTAACATCTGGTAGGTAACATTTGTGAGTTTCAATGAGACTTCCTCTGAAATTATTAGATGCGTAGGGACCGTGCGAGAGCTACCGCCACAAGCCGATACAAACAGGTTACGAAGGTCAAAACGAACTGTTGTCTCCCTGAGACCTCAGCATCATTCAGATTCTACTATTGTATTTTCGTTCTGAAACATCTTCTACCCCTATTTTGTCGAATTAATGAATATGAAGTGAGTGTTTAGAGGGAAGTGGTACCTAAGTACGTTGATATTAAGGAATACTGTCGGTTGTTACGTAGGCAGTCGAGTTTCTAGAGTGAACGCGTTGTACTTACTCCATGTTGATCTTGAGCTGAATCTTTGTCAATAATTTTGTCAATCTGTTAGGTACTTACATGGAACAGAATCACGATGTTTTGTTTTAGTCGTAGAAAACAATTCTTTCACTGACTTGAGTTTGGGCGAGATGTCATGGCTCGGCTGAATAAGTCGTAATTTGGTTGGGGGAATAAAATTTATTATAATAATGTCGTGCGTAGTTTGGTGTGTGTTTTGTACTCGCGGATGTTGACATTTTACGAAATCATTGAATCTCTTCGTTTCCTCCACTGTAACTATTTTGCAGCATGAGGAAGCTTAGCTAAGTAAAACTTCCTTCTACTCTTCATTCCAAGGGTGAATCAACTCTCCTCTGATTTGTACTCGCGGATGTTGACATTTTACGAAATCATTGAATCTCTTCGTTTCCTCCACTGTAACTATTTTGCAGCATGAGGAAGCTTAGCTAAGTAAAACTTCCTTCTACTCTTCATTCCAAGGGTGAATCAACTTTCCTCTGATTTGTACTCGCGGATGTTGACATTTTACGAAATCATTGAATCTCTTCGGTTCCTCCACTGTGACTATTTTCCAGCTTGAGGAAGCTTAGCTAAGTAAAACTTCCTTCTACTCTTCATTCCAAGAGTGAATCAACTTTCCTCTGATTTGTACTCGCGGATGTTGACATTTTACGAAATCATTGAATCTCTTCGGTTCCTCCACTGTGACTATTTTCCAGCTTGAGGAAGCTTAGCTAAGTAAAACTTCCTTCTACTCTTCATTCCAAGAGTGAATCAACTTTCCTCTGATTTGTACTCGCGGATGTTGACATTTTACGAAATCATTGAATCTCTTCGGTTCCTCCACTGTGACTATTTTCCAGCTTGAGGAAGCTTAGCTAAGTAAAACTTCCTTCTACTCTTCATTCCAAGAGTGAATCAACTTTCCTCTGATTTGTACTCGCGGATGTTGACATTTTACGAAATCATTGAATCTCTTCGTTTCCTCCACTGTAACTATTTTGCAGCTTGAGGAAGCTTAGCTAAGTAAAACTTCCTTCTACTCTTCATTCCAAGGGTGAATCAACTTTCCTCTGATTTGTACTCGCGGATGTTGACATTTTACGAAATCATTGAATCTCTTCGTTTCCTCCACTGTAACTATTTTGCAGCTTGAGGAAGCTTAGCTAAGTAAAACTTCCTTCTACTCTTCATTCCAAGAGTGAATCAACTTTCCACATTCGTTACCATCGTGAATACACAGTACCTACTTGGGTCTGGTCTTATGAGACAACACAATTTACATGGAGGGACACGACAGTTCTCTCCCACTTGTATTTATACAAGGTTACTTCAAACGTTATGTTTGTTAATTAAGGCAAGTGAAATGATTCACGAACGCCTGCGACCCACATCTAGTTCAGATCTCCAATTTCATCTTCATCTCATAAACGTTTATAAACCCTTAATAACTTTCTCATGGCTCGAAGTTGACCACAAATTGCTAATTGGCTAGAAATTTCTAAAACTAGCCACACACCCAGAGTACACAGCAAACCAGCCTAACTCAGTAGGTAATTTCACTCTAAAATTACTACTTTTTTACTAAAATTACTACAGGTTACTGTAGGCTCCCTAGAAGTAACCTACCACGATTCAAGATGAATTAGTGCTCCAATCGAGAAATGATCAAACACCATCCTATGAATGTAGGAGAAAAGAAAATTTTATTAAGAACAATTAGGTAGTCTCAAATTTTTACTCGACATTATAGTTTAGAACACCAAATATAATTAGGAATTTGAGGGTTTCACTGAGCCAAAATCCTAAGTAAAAGTTTGGCTAAACTTGGTAAACTACCATTATAGTAAATTATATCAGTATTTTAATCCTGCTCGATTGGAGTATAATCCTGCTAATTTGGAGTTTTGGCTCACAAAAAAATTACAAATTTTGTGATTTTGGCGCTTTTAGCGGACGATTTTCGAAATTCTGAGGACACCACGGTTTCCAGCGCGAAATTGGGAATAAGGCAGTGTCTAAATTTCATTTTGTCTAAATTGTGGGTTATAACCCACAATTCGTCTATAGGTTCCACAGGCACAGCCTATAGGCTGTGTTGCTTTTAAGCGACGAATTCTCGTTACTGCTTGTGATTGTCTGCTAACTCTTTCTGCTCAATGTAAAACTTCCCTCATTCTATTAGACTTACCCTGACTTACCTGCTGAAGAATCGGTCTATGAAGTAGTAGACGCTCCTTTTCGTGTACCTGACTCCTTTGGCCAGACCCATTTGCAGGAGCTCGGAGATCTGCGTTGCGTTGGAAACGGCCGGATAAGCCATTTGCAGGGTGTGAGTGAAGAGTGTGACGAACGGCAGGTGGAGAGGCACTGGAATCGTCCAACCTACGACGAACTGAGGGTAGTATTAGAAAAGACGTCGTGCCTCGAAAGATGATTTCGCCATATTCAAAGTCTGAATGAAATGGGGGGCGACCTCATCTTGAATAACTCCCCCATGCATTTGAAAACGACCTTAGAACACATTTCTCACCACCAAAGTGGAAAAAAGTGGATTTATAACGTAAAATTGTGGGTAGGTACCCATCCATCGTTGTAAAGCTCAGATGTTCGAAATTTGACAGGTGCAATGCATTTATTTCGAGCGGACAACTAAACTCATAGGGTTTTATCGCAACAGTTTCTATGATGTGTTTTAATTTTTAAAATGCTAGTAGGCACCCAACGTTTGTAAGAACTTGTTTTGTCCAGAAGCTTTGTAAAAGAATCGAGGTGTGCTGGACTCAATTCCAACATGAACGAACATTTGAGGGATATTTGCTAAGTTTTCGACTCTCTTTTGCTCATTTTCTAAACCATGTGGTTACGGAAAATCCAGAAAAACGAAGTGAAAAGAGCACTGTCGAAAGTTTTTTTGTTGTTGCCCCAATAGTACAGGTACGTCAAGTTTAATCAAGATACAGGCGGTCAAAAAAAGGTAAAATTTATCAAAATGTGACGAAATGCAGGTTTTGGGACAGTAAAATTATATTTACACACATATCTATGTATTGGTACACATATTACGCATACCCCCTCACCTCCCTCTGACATAATATGTTATAATATATGTATATTATATATTATAATATATAATATATTATATTTCTTCTCTAACTCTCCTCCCCACCATTTTTTTTAATTATGTAGAGAGTTAAAATCAGTTTAAACCCCTCTGTTTAGTACCCTGTTTGCCAAACATTTTCCTGGGGGGAGGGGGGCTGAACGAAGTTCTTGACTACCTTACTGCTTTCAGCGATTCTTTAACACTCTTTCAGCACTAAGTTTCCTGTAAAATGCATTGTTCAAAAGAGTTTTTGACCCAATAATAACCAAGATAGCAGTAAAATTTGGAAACTCAGTAAACATATCAAATCAATCCCTCAAAGTTAACTTTGGAATTGAGTTCAGGTGGAATGTACAAGTCTCCTGGATTAGTTATAGGAATCGTGGTGATTGTTTGCATGTCTTACTTTGATCGTTCCTCCATTCCAGAATACGATTCCCCTCGCTTCGTCGCCTTTCGTATCACCGTTTTCCGCCTTTCCGATCACCAAAACCGAGTAACACAGTGTCAACAGCGCGAGACAAAGTGGTGTTTTCATCACCTGCTATACGACCACCGTAAACTCTCATGAAATGGAGACACAATTCGGCGTCGCTAGAGCTACGGACACCGGAGTAGGTCGTTCGTTACGCGTATGGGACATACTCATGATTTATTCATTAGATTTGTTTTAGCGAGTTGGTTCAAATTTAGTCAGCGATTCAAATACTGGCTATATCTACGTACCTATTGGGTTTTTGGTTTATTATCTTCGATATTTTAGTCGCGTGTGAACTTGATAATAGATAATCTGGAATACTAACAGACAATCTTATTTGGATTGACAATGGAGATTAACAATCAATTTTAACACTCCAGAAGAGCCACATAATATGTAGATATAATAGATATTATCTACTTCGCCTTATTTCGATAGTTAGCGTGTTATCAAAATGTCGTGAAAAATGGGTAAAGCAGTCACCTACTTTGAGAGAAATAACAATCTGAACTTCATCGGCACTTGACCTAATACTGATAATCTCCCCTATCGAATGATCATTTCCCACTACGCTGACTCGTCAGCTGTATGATGTAAGATTTAACGTTGTTTAAGATTTAATGTTGTAAATTTGTTCATAGTGGTTTATCTCTTTGTGTATAGATCACCCTCCAGTGTAGATCACGGTTCTGTGTATAATATCCTTGTGAGGTCACTATTAATTATTTGAATTATAAATTATTTATTTTCTGAGTCAAAATCTATTCAAATTTATGGACAACAATACAAAGAGTCGATCAAATTCATTGAAAGGTCAGTATCCACACACTTGTGACACCACTGGATCAATGTTCACTTGTGGGATTTTTAATATTATCAAGTTTCACGACAAAAATTTCACTGAGTGTGGATGAATCGTCGTTGCTGGTCCTTGGGTCGTCTTGTCATGTTGGGAGTGCTGAAGTCATGCATTGGATAACCGTTACTGAGACGTGTGAGCTCAATATGGTTTCTTGGATAGGTAAACGCCTCTCCCGGGAGAAGAACAGCCAATCCAAACTTTGGAGAGATTAGAGGATGGAGTTGCTTCTGGATTAGTTGCTTCGAGGCAACTCTCTTTTGGTGTGGCTGAGTTCGATATTGGAGATTTCTGGCTGTATCGGTACAGCACCGCAGCCGATGCGAGGGCAACTAACAGCTGTCGTATCTTGATCTCGCCTGGAACTCTCGTATATCCTCGATTTTACCGCGAGATATAACTTGGCTAAGGGGTGGAGTCTGGTCGCAACACTTATTGGAATGCATTTGCCAAAATTCCACTCAGTCGTACAACTCGTTTGGAGGCCTCTTCATAGAGCCTCCGTGCTGCTGTCATTTGGATTTGTGAAGAGGGCGCACAATGCCCTGCTCGGTGACTGACGTATCCAAACTATTTCTGCAACAACACCGAGCTTGATTGAAGAACAGAGATAATGAAATTTGTTTGGAAAGTATCTTGATCGGGATGCTTTTATATTCATAGTATACGTTATAATCAATGTGTGCATTGTCAAATCACGCGTTGGCTGTAACTTACACACAACACTCCAAATCTTAACAGAGTAATCATCCCGTTTTCACTTGATGTATTGTTATAGTCAAAATTTGACAATAGTCGAACCAGACTCGTTTATAAGTGATAACATCAAAACTCACCTGACAGACATGGATCTTCTTGTCATTGAATAAAGCTCTACATCTCCAACACCTATTAAAATATACAATACTGTATTAAATACGTGAGTGACCTCTAAATTTTAGAGGATATTACTTTCATCTAATGTACAGATCAGTTTCAAGGATTAACATAAACTCACCGGCGTGGTTGTTGAGATTAGAGGTGAATGTTCGCCGCTGGTCGTTGGACAACGACATTTTACACGACCTGACAACATAAGGAAATGATCATTTCAATCAACCAAAGTAGGTACAATACTAGATAGAAGTCAACCGTACATAATAAGAGTTCAATTTTATCAAGTTGATGAATTTAACCTTCTAAACGACAAGAAGCCGTGACGCGCGGGTGTAAGGAAAGGTGCGGTGGACAGCGTGTACAGCACAGGGTTAACTGCTGCGTTCAGAGGTAACACGAAAACTGCCACCCAAGCGAACACCTAGAAGACACACATGATGTAAATTAATACAGAACCAAGTGAATATCAATGCATTAGAAGAGATTTGGATGGTTTCAATTGATATTTTTGTATTGGATTTGAAGTTCGAGCTGGACAACTGGCAATTTATCTGCAATAGGGCATTTACATAGTGTAACTACTCGTACTACGCGAATAACGACTTGGTTTGATCAATCCAGTGATTTGAATGCGGTTTGCACTGGATTATTCTTTCTTCAAGTTCTGGTTTGAATAGGACTATTACATTTTAAACGAAATAGTGGTTATTAGTGTCATGATGTTATAAGAGCGTGACATGCCCAAGACTTACTTGCGGAGGAACGGTGAAGCCTGCCAAGGAGACTATGCCCAATATAATGATGGGCACCTGCAACAAAGTCGTCACACTCATTACGTTACATACTTTACCGGACAAAGCACAATTTGAGGTCGGCAGAAGGCCAAAATAGGTAAAATATCTACATAAGGTCAAAATTCCAGAATTAATGAACCATCGCGGTATCTACAAACCCAGTAGGTACATTGAGATGTTGCAATAACATCGATATACCGATATGTTAGTATGGCTTTTCCTATTTGAATGCTTAATTTCTTCCGGTCACGATGATAGCAATATGATAATAGATGGAAAAAAAAGTGAAGAACTCACAAAAACGATTACAGCAAATCAAGTAACTGCTCTGCACAATAGATAACAGATGCACAGAGAAGAGATAACGATCGGGAAAGTAAATACCTTCCATCTGTTGTGTTATTTTTCGTCTTGCGTTATTTATTTTCTTTATTATCTTTGATTATTATCTTGCGATTATTTAGATTTTATTTATATTATTTTACGATTAGAATTCGATTTATCAACACTTTGATCGTTCTTTCGGAATTTCGATATTTCAAGCTATCGATATCTTGATTTGATAATCAACTTCCTATCAATATTTCGTCGATAACATCAAGATATCGATATTTTCTTTTGATAACATCAAGATATCGTGATTTTGATTTGATGATTAGAGGCGGGTTCACATGGAGCGGAAAGTACGGATTGCGTATTGCTATGACATATTATGACACATTGTGATTGCTCAAGGCCATGGAAGTACACTCCCAACCTTCGACCTCACAACGCAATCCGGACTTTCCGCTCCATGTGAACCCGCCGAGACTTCCTATCGATATCGCTCGATAACATCAAGATATCGATATTTTCTTTTGATAACATCAAGATATCGATATACTTAATCAACTTCCTACAGATATTTCTCGATAACAAGATATCGATAACATAACTTTTGATAAGATCAGTATAATATCAGTATAAATATTAAAATTTAATAATATAAATAATAAATATTTAATAATAATTTAATAATAATAAATAATAATAAATAAAATAATATTTAATATTATTTTGGTATGATGATTAACTTCCTATCGATAACATCGAGATATCGATATTTTCTTTTGATGGATTATTTCCACGTCACGATAACGTTTTGACGTTGACGGTAACGTCAAGATATTAATCAACTTTCAATCGATATTTCTCGATAACATTTCATGATATCAATATTGTGATTCGATAATCAACTTGCTATAATATCAATAATCAATATCAATAATTTATATTTCTCGATATTCCCTACCCAGCACGCTGCATCCGTCGCGACGAGAAGTGTCATCCTCCAGGCCATTGCCGACTCGGACGTCCTCCTCTCCTTGTGAACGGCGTGTTGGGTCATGCGAGCCTCCAAAAACATCCACAAGTAACCGACGGCGATGATTGTGAAGGACACCAAGTTTAAAACTGCGACAAAAAAAGGTAGACTCAACATCCAAATACATAAAACCAGCTGTGTGGAAATGGTCGATACGGGGTGTTGCTTCTTAAGCGACGAAATGTCAATATTATTGACATTTCGTCGCTTAAGAAGCAACACCCCGTATCGACCATTTCCACACAGCTGGTTTTATGGTTGATACGGGATGTTTCCTCAACGATTGGTGCTGTTATAATTTTCGAGTTTCCTCGACACTGTAATTTAGTTGAAGCGATTTTGAGCTAAGGAGCCTATCCAGCGTGAGAAGTCGAATAAGAATCTGCCAAACACTAATTTCCGTGAAAATGGTCGATAGGAGGTGTTGCTTCTAAAGTAACGATTTTTAACAAAATTAATCGTTGGTAATATTAAGAAAGGGCGAATCCCCAGAAATAATATTTTGCAGGGGAGCCTTTCAAAGATTTGCAGAGTTATTTCATATTACAAACGACGTGTCTTCAACATCAATATCATGATCAATCATGTCTTTAAATTAATTATAAATCAAATAATTGTGTTACAATCAAGCAATATGGCCCCATTAAGCGTATTTTCCTCGAAACTTCCCTCAACCATTCGTTCTTTCCCCTCATTCTTTTACTTACCCAAGAAAACAAAAACTGAATACTCCCAACCGTTGTAATATTAAGAAAGGGCGAATCCCCAGAAATAATATGGCCCCATTAAGCGTATTTTCCTCGAAACTTCCCTCAACCATTCGTTCTTTCACCTCATTCTTTTACTTACCCAAGAAAACAAAAACTGAATACTCCCAACCGTTTGGTTTGTCCGGAGTGATGTGGAGAGCGAGGCAAACCCCAGATCTGCCGTAGAAGTTTCTGTAAAATTACATGAACAGCATTAAGTTGGGTAGTACTCAATTGGAAATAATAATTATTTCCAATTATATACAATTATTGAATATAGACAATGAAAAATGAAACAGAGATGAAGTCTTCGCTTGTTTCATCCAACACTCCCATTTGTCTTATTTGCAACGGTACAAACATTTTTGATTTTTGAAAGTACTGGTAATACGATTCAGTCTCATTAAATAACTGAATGTGTCTGAAATTGATTCAGTGGCGTAGCCAGCAATTTCGTTCCGGGGGGGGGGGGGGGTGTTGTAGTTCAAAAACCAGGTTATCTGCACAAGAACATTTCGAGGGTCTCACGGCAACACCCCACATCGTCACTTTTGGCCAAAATGATTTATGCATACCATTCGAAGCGTCTTCCCCCAGCGGATCGATCTAACTAAGTATAAGTTAGGTAGGTACCTAACTAAGTATCACGATTTATTTTACTGAATTACTCAGTAAACATAGTCATTGGCAGATGGTTTTTTTGGCTCTGCTGAAAAGTCGCCCAAATGACGATTTGGGAAGTTGCCGTGAGACCTTCGATTTATGGTACTTACTCAGAGATGCTATGATAGGTGAATTTATCAATTCGTCTTTCCAGTTTTTATAATCTATATTCACTAAGGCTCATAATGTTTGGTGTTTTCCTCTACCAGTGAAAACTCATTGGCAGATAACACACAAAACTTGCTATAAGTTCCATCCTTGAAATGAATCTCTCATCTGGATACAGTAAATCATTCAGCACTTTTCTTTTTAAATCCGTAGTTTTACAAAACTCTGTTTCGGATTGAAATAACTGGTCAGAAACTATGCCAATATGTACAGAGGGTAGGCCAATGCTTACTTGAGAATCTCTAGGCCTTAGAAACTGTGGGAGTTAGAGTAAATGTACTGCTTTTGTCTTACAACTAGCCACTAGTGGTTTCTTAGACGTATTGGAAACGTATCGTTTGATAATTAATTTTTATTATAAATTATTTTAACAAATCTACTTTTAACATCAGTGCAGACAAGAGTAGTGGTGACTCTCCTATCTTTCCCCTGCTCCATGCTTAATTTCTTTTTGAATATATCTTAATATTTCTGGAAGAGGGGAGGGGGGGGGGCCCCATCTGTGATTTGAGTCTGCGTCTTGAATTTAGTCCACTCATATAAACACACGTCCAAAGTGTTGTTGGCTATAGGAGCTGATAAGGAGTTGATTTCTTACTTGAAATAATCGATTTGAAGAAGAGGTACAGCAGATATCGCTATGGCCAGCACCCAACCAAGTGCCATTAGTTGTTTGGTCCTCTTCATTTCCAGGCGCCGGACTCGAAATGGGAATATGATCACCAAAAACCGGTCCAGGGTAATCACTGTAATCAAATTATACACTGGCTTTAAATTCCATTAGTCCCCAACAATCCTATTCTACTATGCAGATGAGTCAAATGAAAGATAATTAGGAACCGTATGTATCTCCATTCATTTTAATATTTTACAAAGGCCCTCAAATATGTGCTCTAGCGCTCAAATCGATATTAAACTCAATTACTTTGATTTGTTTTCTCAACCAAATACAGAGGCCTACGACTGTAGGCAATGTTAAAATGATTATATTCCCATTTACAGGGTGGTTCTTAATGAACGTCCTATCCTTTTTATTTCGATATTTCGGGAGATATCGAAAAACTCATCGATGAAAAGTCCCCTTATTTTATTTTATTATCACTTTTTTTTTCACGAAGAATTCAACGATCAAATTTTCGTGCACCGCGCATGCGCACTAATTTGTTTTTCAAATGGAAACGCCCCTTTTCTTTTATTGCAGATTCGGATTTTACGTCAAATTTCATGAACTTTTTACTTCGACAACCTTTTTTTGGGTGCACCTTGGAGCGTCGAGAAGCGCCCAAAGTTGGACTATCCGCGTTTGTACGTAATTTCGATAAGACGGAAAACCCCCAGTCTGGCACATGAAATTTCATTATTTTTCGACACTGAATCACGTGGTGATATTAGTTTTTTTTTTTATTGAACTTTATTAAACCGGGATAACAGCCTGAAACTTGGTCGTTTTTAAGAAAAATCACCTTGGCTCTTGATAATTTTAGTTCTAGTTAGATAAGTATTTAGGCAGGTGGGTGGGTATCTAAATTATCTTGTTAAGGCCATGTGATTTATTTTCCCTCGCCCTTACGCAACCCAGACTTGGGACGCGCCCAAATTGTGAGTGTCCTATGAATTGACCAAATGAGTATGAACAAGTTTCTGAAAATTATATAGGTAAATGACTTAGACTTGTCATTGACCAACCTCACGTCGTCATCGCAATAATGGGTACCTTCAGAATTGGTTGTCAAACCTGTCAGAGTGAAGACGGAGAGCTCGCTGGAAAATGTCGAGATGAATCCGGCAAACGAGCAAAGTTGACTGGACCGCCAGTTGAGGTCGTGGATGAAATAGACGCCTCTGAAATGCCAGTCGACGAGTGCTATGAGGAGAAGGTAAGATCCCATGAGGAGGTCTCCAAGTGCGAGGTTGATTATGAGGAACGAATGGACCTGCGCACATCGTGAGAGTGTAAATAGAAGAGGTTCAAATTCTTCATAATATTGGAGATCATTATGTGGAATAGGAGAACTTGATTATTCAAGTACGAATTTTCCGAGGTTGTTTCTTGGCTTCCGAATAAGCAACGGAAGTACTTCAAGGATGTAAATGGTGGCTCGCTATGGCTACTGGTTTTTGAAGGTAGCTTCCACTATTTATGGACATCAGGTGATGCAGACATGAAGGTAACTGTATGTACACACGATTGATCTACTGCTATTAAGAATACAGAGCATTCAGATGCTGAAGGAGTACGTCTGTGATATTGGGGTGCCATATGAACTCTACAAGCCACATCCGCGTTGTACCCCTGAAGAAAATCAGGTCAGATAAGACTTTCCAGAAAGTCGTTGTTAGAGATCATTCCAACAAGCATTTACAGTACGTACTAATAATTCACAACTACGATTTCGTAATTCTCATGCACTCACATTCGGCTCAGAGTGTCCAACTTTTTGGGACTGATGGCTTATATCCTTCCTCTTCTCATTACCCGAATGACGGTCCTTGGCTGGCCAGTGCTTGAGTTTCTGAAAACCATAAAACGCTCACTTTCCTAAATTTGGATTTCTGAAGAATCTATTGGACCATTCAAAAGATCGCGTGGTGGAAGAAATGTCACTATTTTCGATGAATTCCAGTTGATACGCCTCGACGAAAACTGGCCAGCCAAAAGATTCATTCTTGTGTCAGACAAGTGGTTCGCTGTGAAATTGGCGGTGATTTTATTGTTACATACAATTGAACTGTTCCCATCAACAGTAGGTATACATAAACACTCGCAGTATCTACGAGTACAATAACCAACTACCTATTTTTCAGATCCTTCATGTTTATGTTCTTGTGCGACTGGGCTCACCCGTATCTAAATGAGTGAATAATTGGGAGATACCTGAGAAGAATCCGTCAAACCCACAAAAATTTGTATTGAAAACTATTGGAAAGCCATGCAGCTTTTGCATTGCCAGTTTATTGCCATTCACTGGTAAAATCACTTGATCTATTTCAGTGTTAATTGAATGCTGCCTATTTCTGTACCAAGCGGTCTGCCCCACTACTAAAAACCTACCGGGTGTAGCCGTAGGAACTGACCTGATTGCAGTGTTTATATTTGGCTCTGCAAGCGATGACCAGCAAGTTTCCAACAGTGGCGACGAGCGCCAAAGCCCAAACACAAACCCGGAGAACCATATTCGACATGAGGTCTTCGCACGAAGAGAATTCGTCTTGAGGTGGAGTGCAGAGAGGGACGTCTCTTGCCAGGCAGCAAAATCTGAATTCATCTGTGAATCTGAACATAACAATGTCATGTGACTTTCGAATCCCTTCATTGAGCAGAATTGATGGATGGAACTACGGGTAAGAGTAAATTCGGTGGTGTGACCATTCAGTCAGGAACCTGCAGTGATGGGTATTTTAAGGGGATTTGAAGATTTATCAATATTATATTCTACCCACGCAGGCTCAGGTATCATATAAAAGTCTTTACATATTTATAATAATATCCCCCTCCAGTTATTGGCTTTAAAAAAAATCCCACTTTTCCTTTGTTCCATTTAATACGACTCCAAATTTAAATCAACCTGCTTCAAATAAGTTGTAACTTTGCGTACTCACAGTTTTTCCAACTTGTTAATTGGACGAAAAACGTTCGAGTCAATCACTTGAATCTTGTTGCGTCGAATATCCCTGTAAAAATTGGCCCATAAACACTAATTCGTACCTACGAAATATCTTAATGAAACAAAAATCCAGTTAATCTATCTGTATCTTTCTCATTAGTCTATCTAACTCAAAGTTCGTGTGCTTGAAAAATACCTACTAACAGGTAATTTAAGAGCATCATCCCTTTGAATACTCCATCCCTGAGGTGAGTTAGCTCATTGAGGCTCAAGTCTCTGAAATATAGAACAAACAGAGAAAAGTCACTGATGAGGTATTCGAAAAGCATTAAGTACAATATTATTGAAGGAAGTTGGTTAGAAAGTATTAAATTGCAAATTTGCTATACTTGATTCAGAAATGTAATAATATTACACCATTAAATATTTGTAGAAAACTACGGGCATAACGACATTGGATTGGGATCTCCTCCACATATTTCATAAGTCGCATATGATTGAGTGAGAAGTACATGGTGATTCGCAGTTACTATTAGACGCTTAACGGGGGTTAACTCGAAATATTATCTAAAAAATTTGAAATTTTAATCAATAGAAAATGCCTAGCGCAATCCTTAAAATGCCTGATTTGTTGAATATGGCGATGGACGCCGCCCACAAGTTTAGCCCAGATTTACTGCGGACGGCTCTTCTCGCCATGGTGAATCACCTGAGTATGAAGGATTTGAAGGTGGAGTTCAGGGGAAACGATGCGAAGAAAATAGAGGAGATGGCTAAGACATCTGTAAGTGAAGATGGGAAAGCAATACACGTGCAAGTTGTATCTGATCCAGCGTTGAAAGATAATGAATCTGTGATGAATGAAAGTGTGGCTAGTTCTGAAGGGTTAGGTAAAAGGATGGATGATGATTTGGTTATTGTGGAGAATGGAGTGGTTCGCGAGAGTAGCAGAAGAAGAAGTGTATCGTTCAGCAGTTACACGCGGCTTGAGTCCAAAGTTAAAAGTTTGCAAGCTCAATTGGAATCTCTCCATACGCAAAACCTCCCTACAGATGATGCAATTTTGCAAGAAACAAGAAGCAGGACTGAAGCGAAACCGATTTCAGATTTAATGCAGAGTTTGAATATCACAAAAAGGATGTCTGGGGCCGAAGAGGGTCTGGACAAGTTGGCCTCACTCCTCGAAACTGTGGCGAAAGAGTATAGTGATTTGAAATCCGTCATTGAGAAGATGCAGGATGAGTTAGGAGAAAATGTCCCAAATACTATGGAGCAGATCAAGTTGGCGGCGAAGTACGCCAAAAACATCAGGCCAAGAGAAGAGCTACTTGGAAAGTATAGAGTGGCTAAAAGAGACGATTGGACGTCAACAACCGAGGCTATAGGAAGTGGATTGACCAAAGCTTTGGGAGCGGTAGAAAGTTATTTTGGTTCTGTACCGCCGGCAAGTCAAGGGCAGATCACCTCGGAAAGTTTGGGGGGGCCAAGCCAAAAGATAAAAGCTGTATCAAGTGGGGCTTCAACAACGAGAACACCAGTCGAATCGAAATCTGGAATACTCCCAAGCAGTGTCATCAAATCCCAAACGATTTCGGGGCATATTGTTCCCTCTTCTCAACAACAAATACAACCACTAGATGGGCTCCCTTCCCAGACAAGTCAGTCGGAGGCCGTTACAGAGCCAGCGTCTTTCATGACCCTCATACCGCGTTTAAAACAAGATGATAAAATTGGCGTTGAGATCGTCAATCAACTCCTTGCACAACACGAACAGATGAAGAAAACCATGGAGTTCATGACGGTTCAAATTAATACTTTGGCGGAATTCGCTGACAACATCCTGCCTGAGATATTAGCTGGGTTACCACATGCTGCCGAATTAAGGAAACGGATTGCCGATTTGCAAAAGGACACCAAGCCGTCGTGCCCGGAAGGTCCGGAGGATATTGATGATGTCATTATAACGTCAAAGGATATTAACGAAAGGATGGAAGGGGCTGAAGCGAGGCTAATAAAGCATCAAGCTAAATTGAGGAGGCAAGACATGATGATAGCAGAGAAAACGCTCGATCTTGACAACCGAATAGGGAAATTAACTAAGTCACTCGGTGATATTGTTGACATACTTGGTCTCAAAAAGCACAAGCATAAACCGAAAGAAGAGGAAGAAATGGACCAATTGTTCGGGAAGATTGGTAACGTTGAGGAGGCCTTGATTGAAATAGGATGCGCGACTCAAAATTTACTAGATGACAAAGAATACAAAATTACTCTCCTTGAAAATCTAACAGAAGAAATGAAGTTGTTGAAAACGTTGAAGTTGGATCGATTTGAAATGGAAGACATTTTGGCGAATAAAGCGGATTGTGACGAGCTGAATAAAAAGGTGCCCTTGGACAGGTTTGATGAAGTGACGAATGACTTGGCTCGAGGGATAGACGATGCATTGAACAAGGTTTCAGCACAAGAATCGCTTTTGGCGTCGACATTGATCGATATACAAAATGCCATAGAAACTAAATTTGAGAAAGCTGAGGTGGAGGCGTTGAAAGAAGAAATCAACGCTCAGATGCAAGCTTTGAAGGACGAACTGACCAAATTGGCCGCGTTCAAAGCAGGGAAAGTCGCCGCTGGAGGGAAGAAGAAATTCATCACAGATGTCAACTGTTTGTCTTGCGACAGAAACGTGTCGATGCCGACTGAAACGGGGGTGCCGTGTATACCGGTAATGGCGGATTTAACTCACATGAGGAGTATCCGCCCGTTCATTACCTACGAGCTCGAGTATTTGAGAAAAATGAAGATCAAAGATCCAGAAATCATTAAATACATCGAGTACGAAGAGCTTTTCCGACGGTACAAATTGAAAACGACGGACAGCTACGAGAAGCTGGCATCAGTGCCGCATTTGAAGAATCGCTACTGCGGAGGAGCACACACGACGACTGGACCTCAGCAGAAAGTACCTCACACTGGTCATTTCGATTTGAAGACTGCCTCCAATAAAAATGTCTGATGGCTCATGTGGCGGCAACCAATGAACAAGTAAAAACGTTAGGCTTCTAATATCATAAATGTTGTCTTGCCGATGGTTCAGCCATGGACAAGTAAAAACGTTTAGGATTCTGATTAGGATTAATAGTTCTACACGTTCAATAGTTCTTCGTTTAGGATTAATAGTTCTACACGCCTTTAAACATAACGTGAACTTTGTCTTCCTGATGGCTCAGCCAGGGTGAAACTAACTTATTGGAGCGGATTTGGGGCGTCCATGAGGTTCAGGGAAGCACTGACAATAACTGAATCCCAACTTAAATCCTACTTGTACATGGCCAAATCAAGTACTGTATAGTACAGCAATCTTAGGGGAATTTATACTTGGCTGCCATTTGAAATAATTATGAGCCTGAAAGTAAAATAGATGGATTGTATGGGTAAATTGTTTTCTTCAGATGCTTTTGTAAAATTTGATGTTAAATTTCGTGTTGCAATTGAAAATATTTGGAAGTAGGACTTACAAGGTTACGAGGTTTCTCAAACCCACGAATGCTTCTGGCTCTATCAGCCGGATACGTTGCCCGTGGAGATCCCTGAAATGTAAGAATTGAACGTCAATGAAAAGTAAGGCCAGATGATTGTTCAGATGAGTGAAAGTAGTCATGTCTAATCGCTGGAAATGTGCCATTTCGCGTAGATTTTCTTTCCGTTCTCTCCGAAAAATCTGTGTTTGGTCCAATTACAGTGAATCCCAGCTTGAATTAATATTGAGAGGATTGAAGTTATATTTTAATACTCACAAGTTTGGTAGAGAGGACAGGCCGTAGAATGCGTAGGCTTTTAGTACTTCAATATCATTGCCTTGAAGGTGCCTGCCACAAAATTTATTCAAGTTGTAAACATTTTTTTTTTAAATTTGATTACTTACGATAGGTACCTAGATGAGTAATAAGAAGAAGGATTTTTATAATACATGAAAGTATAAATTACTACTGAATCTCTCGAATTGTATAAAAATCATGCCCTGGCCGCTGTAGAGATCAAAATCAAGGTGTGTAGTCTCTGTGGGGCAATGGTTGCTCGTTGAAAGGGGGTCCCACCATTTGGAAATAACGGGTTACGTTTAATTTAAATTGCCACCATCGGGTCCGAGCTAATTCTGTTCGAAAGGTCCGCTATATTTAGAGTTGTACATTAGCCGAGGTTTTAATGTACTGGAAATGTTTCAAGTCACTCGTGCGTACGGAGCCTGGATAAACTTTATCTCTACCGGAGCGTTAATTCCGTCGCGGGATACCCAAAGGGCATTTACATTCAACGATCGGATTTAGTTACGATCTTAGTTTTTTCCAATTTCGTTTGGTTTTCGGGTATTGAACAATCTCTAAGGCTTGAACTGTGTTATTCGCGACAACGCGGACTTGACATTCCACCATTTCTCGTGGTTTGATCAGTTTTTCCCTCGCTACGAAAACT
This sequence comes from Stenodema calcarata, assembly GCA_963920205.1. Lineage (NCBI taxonomy): Eukaryota > Metazoa > Arthropoda > Insecta > Hemiptera > Miridae > Stenodema > Stenodema calcarata. The sequence continues at coordinate 16,870,858 of OY986060.1, forward strand.
TGCATAGTGCGGTGTATACGATAGAACACAAGTTGATTTTGACCACAAAAACCGGTAGGTGGGTACATGAGACATGAATTGAGTTGAGCTAGAAAGCGGAGCGGGGATTGAGTTATTCTCGCTTATCAGGATGAAGCTCGGGAGCGTATACTTTTCATATTCTGCATTCTAACAGAAATTCCATTTATATTCAGAAAATACGAAGAGAAGGAGACAATTCGATTGGACTGAAGTTAGTCCTCCACCCAGTGGCATCGTAAAAGCTTTTTGAGTACACTGTTACTGCACCCTGATTTAACGAGTATACTTGTATACTACTTTCAAATGAAATAGGGAAACATTTGGTTGCCTGAGTTTTGGAATGAGTTATCCCTCGATTCGTTCAGTAGATAGAACAAAAACAGTGGAGTCTGTTGGGAAAAATTTCAAAGTTAAAGGAACTTATAAGGTTGTTTGGAGGTGCTGTGGGATGACTCTGTCAAGTTAAACCGAAAAAAGTCCACACACTTTGAGGTTTTTCGGCCCTCCCCAAGTTAGAATATTATGCTTTTATTATACTTTTTTCGGTTTTGCGCTCATAACTCCTAAACTAAGCGGTTTTCGACCAAAACGTTCATTTTCACAGTTGTAGGACACCAAATTTGCGACCAAAGTTGTATATGTAAACTTTTTAACTAAACCTTATATTAATCGAGATACAGTCGATCAGACTCAGTGGCACAGTTTGGCAAAAAACGAAGAGTTTAGCCCTATAAATATAAATTACTATAATTATGGCAATCACTCATAAATGTCGACACGCTGACCCGTCCCTCAGGGGATAGAGGCACTTAGGGAGAAATGCCATAGTGGATTTTGATGTTAACCCTAGTGGGGTAATCTGCCAAAGCACCAAGGCAGTTCAACGTTATCGGCGTTGATCTAAGTCAAGCAGACAGCAGAAGACTGTGATGTGGTTATCATACAGACTGCTGTCTCAGTTGCCGAGGAGGAGGACAGTGTCGTCATCTCAGGGGAGGCCATTGAATTGCGACTTTAGTTTTAGCGTTTTCTCGCCAGAAAAACCAAAGGAAACGAGTTGTAGCAACATGCCTATCTCAAACTTGATATCAACCTCAGATATTCATATAGTGAATTGCAACCTACTGCAGATGAATGATATTTTAACTTGTTGAAATTTTAACTTCCTACAGTTACGAGTAGTTACAGATTCGCAGTATGAGACTACAAACAAAGCCATACACTATCTCAACCGAGATTTCAAACAACTTAACTAACTCAGCCAAAAATTGAATGTTAGGCAATTTTAGCAGAATTCTGGTCATAGATAGAACTTGTAACGTTTAGTTAGTCATTACAGCAATAAACTTACAATCCCTTCAAGCTGGGCAGGCCACGAAATGAGTTGTTGCCAATTATTGAAATTCGGTTGTTTTGTAGGTTCAAGACGGTCAGTCCCCATAGTGAACGGAACGTGTTCGGCACCAAACGGCTCAGGCTGTTGTTACTCAAATCCCTGTGCGAACAAGTCCAATTCAACTCCACTTATATACCATATATATGGTATATGAACATATAATATAATATACGTACATAATAATATAATATATGTATATATCACTGTTTAGTAGAGCATGCTGATGCTGATGCAATCAAGTTCTCTAAATAGAAAAAAAAACTAGGTAATTCTTGTGTCGAGGGGTCGTACTAAAAGCCTCTAACACATACTCGTACCTTTTGGTGGCGCAGTGTAATTTAATTTTTTTCCCGCAATCCGAAATGGAATTATGAAATGGAATTCAACAAACTAATTGGTCGAAAGTGATTTATTATGCACAGGGAGAAGCGACGCTCTGTAACTCACCCATTACACGTATTACATTATGTTTACGAATTCCGGATTCTCTTTCCGATGGAACGCGCCATTAATTATTCAACTTATGGTTTTAACCGTTTGTGGACAAGTGTGGCAATGCGGGATGTACAGGAATTTTCTGAATAAATCAGTTAATGCTGAAACGTGGAATGTTTTGCCTTAAAATGATTAATAACACGGAATTCCTTTCATACGGTAGAGCTAATATACGGCCCAAAACAACTTGAAAAAATTATTTTGTTTTGTTTTTAAAAATTGCATTCATACAAATGAAATCATACAGGATAGGTACATATTTAAAATTGCACATTCCACAATTATAACTACACTAATTACATTTCCATAGACCAGTTGACGTTCTTGAAGTATAATTTTCAGGAAAGAACCATAATGATACCTAATATGAACCATGGTTAAAGAGAATAATTAGTACAAAATTCATTTTTTATAATTTTGTTGTTTCTTTCTGAGCTTTTCTTATGCGCAGAATTTACTTGAATGAATTCACTTATTGGGCACAATTCACATAACCCACCTGCATATATCATCGGGTATGCATTCACACATCCACAACTAAACAAACTCCCCCAGGTACTCTAAGTGTATAACCTCTTTGTTATTTTTTTAGTTTGAAAATTGAATTGAAATACAGCTGTCTCTTATTTGGAGTTTTCCGAATGATTTATTGCAATGATTGTATTGCCTTGTCCAGGGGTGGCTACAAAATTTGATAACCTATTTAATTAACTGTTTTAATTCACTTAAGAGGATTTATAAGAGGTAAAAAAATAACTTACAGATACACCATGCGACTCAACGATCTCAGCGTCTCGTTTGTCAGGCTGCGTTCCAGTCGGTTATTTCCTAGGTAGCTGAAAACGCAATCGTTACGTGTAATAAAAATAATGAACTGCGTTCACCAGTAATTTTCTGGTTTGAACGTCGTAGTAGGTCTTCCATTGAAGATTGGGTTATTCAATCTTAAACTTGGTTTCATGTGAAATTGTAAACTTGAATTTCACGATATAATGTAACGAGCCAGTGAGAGGTGGACACATGAAACCTTTCTACATTAATTGAAAAGCGAGTTAGAAACAACGGATAAAACAAAATCCAAAATTCATTAGAATGTTGAAAGAGTTGAAATTCCGACACCATCTTTGTTTTTGTTTTTCACCTGGGAACCCTCGTTTCAGTTTATTTTATTCCAGATTCGGATTCTGTGGAATTTCATGAAAAAATGACACGAATTTTGGCGTAAGGGGGCATGACGGAATTTATTAAAATAATTTAATACGTATCTCCATACAAAAATATCAGCCGAATACTTACAACCACAGGATTTCTTTCTCTGCATCGACCGGGAAGACGGTTATACCCATGTTGGTGCAATTGATGTGAGTGTCTTTGCATTCACACTGAGGCGCCATTTCTGAGCAGCTGAAAGCTAAATTGACAACGTTGAAATTAGCGGAAGAGCACTTTAGTCAGCTGTTCTTGATCAATTTAAAGGTTAAAAATCAATCTAATAAGTTGAAATTGAATTCAACTACTTCTTGAGTGACACGAGACCCAATTTGGGTCTTATGAGTTTGTCCTGGGGAGAAGCTGCTCTTTTGTAGAGCCAGAAGCACAATTCCTTGCAATTCCTGCATTGAGTTGACCTTGGGTGGTCCCAAAGAGACTGGGAACACACTTGGTCCGAGCAAAGTTATAAAAAAAGTGACATAAAATTGAAGACCAATATTAGTGGACGACGGGTTTTCGACACTGCTAGTGCGCACCATTGAGAAATGCCATACACCTATGGATTTATTGTATGGCTACAATATTAAAAATCCCCAAAGGAGTACGAATAATCCTCCATAGTTTCAGGGCACATTGCCGTAAAATGAATATGTCCCAATGGCCCTATTTGACTCAGGTGGCCCTCTGGTGACAAACTGCATCGAGTTTCTCCGCCACCGGCCACCTGATCCAAATAACCGTAGACACATGCGTTATTTTCAATCAAAATCGACTCGAATGTTAACTAGAACAAATAATAATAATAATCCGTTACTTTCTACATTATACAAGATGAAGTCAGATGAGGAGATAATAAAAGATCTGCTCGGACTCTGTGGGGGTTCTCACATTTTTGCGTGGTGCTTAACGTCTTAAGTGAAGTTCCAAGTGATTTGGTTTCGCCATACAAATAGGTCTAAATGTCTAAAAAGTCAGTTTTCAATTAGTTGTTTCTGATAACACTTACGACAGTCTTCTTCGTCATCCCAAGTGTCCTTGCAATCAATTTCGCCGTTGCATAATAACGACTGGTTCAGACAGGGCCCGTGGAGACATTTGAATAAATCAGGGCCGCACTGGAAATTATCTAGAATTCAAGAGAGGAAAAAATCTATCAGTCAGATCAGATGAGCCATCAGGACTATCAGTCAGATCAGGAGCCATCAGGACTATCCCCCGTGACAATGATATTTTTTCGTCTCTGCGTTTTACCAGGTTGGCTTTTTAGTTTGGTCAATAATCAAGAAACAACTTAAAGTATGATCATCATTCATAACTAATTTATAACTATTTTCGCCCCAATACCAAACAATTTTTATATTTTAAACAAATTTTGAAAAATCGATTGTTAATGTCGTGTTAATTTGTATCGATCATTCCCTTGGGAGGCTTTGGGATACCGTTCCTTTTTGGTGCAAAATTTAAATTTTGTTTTGTTAAAAAAGTAAAATAATACTTTGTTGGGTTAATAATATTAATTATCATGTTATGTTTAAATTATAATTTTGTTATGTTAATGAAAATAATAATAATTTGTATAAATCATCGAAAGGATTGAGTAAGATTACACCATCTTTGTGTCAAGGATGTCGAACTCTCTGGCAGTTGACCAGTGGTCCGCGCCCTTAATGTTTTCAGCAAATTGTTTTGTAAATGAATATGTGTTTTTGTCAATGAATAAACATATTTTCTATTCTATTCGACTACCCTATAAATTGGTTCAATTTTGAATTAGGGAGGGAAGGAGGGGGTTTGTTTACTCGACGCAGAATTAATTTTGCGCAAGAATTAAATTTTAATGTTCTTTAATGTTTCTCTCGGTACGGTTTTTTGCTTGGATGGGTTGTTTGGGAGCTTTTAAGAGAGAAACTGAAGGATAACGTGTTTTCAAGACTATCTGAGGTTTTTAGAATGTTTTTCAGCTTTTTCTATGTCACTTCGAGGTCCGTTCCTTATGCATATGTCTTAGAGCTGTTCGTAATAGACGGTAATCACTAGTCAACACAAATAAGGATCGCTGGGAAATGACTCGATTTTGAATCGGGACAAAACAAACGAAGTGGTTCTTCACTGTTCATTTAACAATTCGTTCCAGGTATTTCGGTCCGTTTGAGTTCGAACAAACACAAAGGTCGGTACAAAATGTAATTTCTTCAGACCGGTTCATCAGTTGGCGGTCGGTTCTCACGTTTCGTTATTTTCATAGACGCTCGACGGATGGATCTCCAAATGAATAATGCCATTTGTCAATTCGCTCTCACTGAAATCAGTTCGCTCGTTTAAATACAAACGAGTGGTACTGAATGGCGTCTCATTTGGTTGAACGTGTTACATATCAAAGGCCCCATTGATGAAACAAAATTAAGGCAATGTAATGAGATCAACATTTGATATTTAATATGGTTCGAGTTGGTGACCGTGAATTATTCATAATTGAGTTTCATTTATATAATTCTGGACGTTTTACTTGTACCAACGTCGGAGATAATTTATAACAAGAAATTTTATTATCAACAAATATTCAAAATTACTTTCTTTCTTCAGACACGATCAGTGTCAAAATAAAAGTGTCAATAATGTTACACCGATCGGTTCCTTACTCACAGCAGTTCTTGAGGTGGGAGTTGTCGGCGCAGCCTCCGTGAGCCTCCATTGACAAGTAGCATCTTTGATTTTTGCTCACGCATTGTCCGTTGTCACACCTGAACTCTTCGGGCGTACAATCTTTTAGTGCTGTTGGCAAAGAAGTGCAATATTATTGCCATGTAGTGACGCCTCATGCGAAAAATTGATTTTTCCAGAGGTTTTGAGATTTCGTCAGTATGAAGTTTTAAACATCATCTTGAAACTCCTCAACATCAAAGTCTATTCAAATCGTATTTCTAAGTTCTAGAAATGATTGTCCTCCATTTTGCACCCCTTTCTATTGACTTTCGAGTTGGGTGGACCAGGACTCCGTACAGTTTCTTCATTAAAAGCTTACTGCGGCTTAACGAAAGTACACGACTCTGTTCCGGTCAGTTTGGGTTAAGCTTATGGAAGGGACTAAGATGCTTAGGATCGCTGGCCACCAACAGGGTGTCTACAGGTACTAGAATGTACTTGAATGCCAAAATGTGTTCCCGAATCAAGTACACTACATGACCACTTTCTGAAATTCCATTTTTAAAAATTTTAAATACCTATCTCTTTGAATATTGATATTTTTCACCTTTTACTAAGAGGGAAAAAGATATATCGATACCAATCAGGAGGCCATTCAGAAGTAAAATTACCATTAATCTCAGATAATTTTGTATATTTTATTAGTTCTCTATTTCATACCTAAACTACGAGGTGTCATGAAAAAGTTCCAGGACTTTTGGAATTGCGCGGCCCCAAGTTAACGTAGAAGGCTGTGGTTGAGTTCATTTGTAACCACAACCCTCCCAAGTAACCTCTTTTTGTAGCCAACTTACATCACATAATAACGAAATTGGGCGAATTTGGAAAAAAGTGTGAAAATAACGGTTAAAGGCTAATTGTACAAGTCTATAATGAGTCATTCAGCTGAGGTGCGCATGCTTCTCTTCTTTCTTATCTTAAGAAAGACTCAAATCTCCAGTGAACGAAAGTTTAAAAAGTTCAGTCATGCGGCATGGAAGCCTTCACCATCGTGTTCAGCTTAAAAAAAACCCCCTATCAAAAAAAAAAAAAAAAGAATAAATAGAATTTTGAATATATAAAATCGAACAAACGTAATTAATTCTTTTGATTTATTGAACCGCAAAGGTCTTTAAAAAACGAAAAATAGGAGCTCCTAGAAGAAAATAATGGTAAAAGGAAAACCTTGGTAAACAAATAATGTTGCCTGGGATGGGATCGAACCCTCGAACGTCGAGAAGGAAGGTCGGAGTTGCTCGGAGATTTTGGAGACCACTCGGCAGCCAGAAGTAGCGATTTGGATATGAGAAACGCTCCTCTGCTGTCAGATTCAGACGGGCAGCCAGAAACTGGGTCGAGATGTTGTTAGATACCTAACTGCCTCGTCAATCCAAATCTGTCAAAGTGTGGAGTGGACCGAATTTCAGGGATGCTCTGACCCAGAACATAATGTGCAGCTTCCCCACTTCATCCTTCTTGTATGTCCATAATCTGAGTCGCACTTTGAAGGTCCCGCAGCTAATCCCCGATTTCGAACTGTCCCCGAGGCACAAGTCACGCTCACATACACTAAATGCAATACAGAAATACAGGTTATGGGGCTCTAATTCTTCTCTTTGTTGATTGCAGTTGTTTTATTATTGTAGATAATGCATTTTATACGGAGGATAATAAACCGAATTGAAAAATAACCGGTTCCAGAAATGGCATACTCGTTTGTTCAATTGATCCAAATCTTAGCCCTTTCAAAGGAGTGCCACCCTCCTTCGTTTTATGGCAAACGAGACTCGTTTCTGGGCGTCTGGATAACGCGGAATACGGTGTGGGAGGAGGTGAAGCGTGATTAGGGCTCCAATGCCGCTTTTACGAGTTTTTTTTGTTCTATTGGTAAACCTGACGTCGAAAACCGAAAATCCTCCCTTTGACGAAAACAAAGGAACTGGGCTGCTGGTAACTAAACCCCCTTTGACGTCAATCAACTACCTGAATTGCTCTCTGTCGTTCATTTTAAGGGAGTTCAGTAAAAAAAAAAAAAATTCCCTCCACGGGGATAGTGAGGCAGTTGGAAACCTCAGTTTGATGAGGTTCCTCAACGCTCTATCGCCGATGTAGGGACTAACTTAGTGATTAATTGTGTGAGAACTACTCACTGGAACAGCCCAAGCAATGGAGTTTGGCACTTGGTAGAAACCCACAACTCAATAACTCCACTGTGTAAAGGGCGGCGTGGGGCCATAAACCAAATTCCTGACTCTACATCTCGAACTATTTCTTATTTGATTTCAAGTCACGATTTCATTGTTGTAACAGGCCAGAATCGACGTTGTTTACGACATCAAAATGGGATTACACACCCCACAAAGCCCGAGCGACTTGACTTTGGGCTAATCGGACTTTGGGCTAATGACGCGTTATTGAACGAAATGAATCCTGTGGAGGAATGAATGAAGAGACTGAATGAATGATTAGATTGCAGTGGAAATAAATTAGAAATGATGGACGCTCGTGCTACCATGTGAGATATAGTTCAGCTACTATGGGATGTAGCAGGACTTATCTATACTCAGCAGAGTCTGCTACCAGGGATATGATCCCATAAAAAGAATATATAATAGGAAACAAGGAAGTAGAAAATAAGAAAATGCAAAATAAGGAGAAATAAATGTACTCTAGCAACGCAGTGGAAAATTAATTATACCTCCTTCTCTGCTAATAGTAAACTGACTTGGCTGTAAAATAATGAAAATAAGATAAATGGAAACTGGGAAAGAAAGCACACGTGGTGACCTAACTATTAGGATTTGAGAAAGTAGAAAAAATAGAAATTGGAGTGAGCAGCTAATTGCTGGAATGCTGGATAGCGAATGATATGACTTGAGGAAGGGGGCCCCTTAGGAAGTGGTCTCCCCCACTTGCTTCCCCCAGAGCTGCCAACCCCATCGCACCATTACTGCACGTCTGGGGGCAGTGTATGGAGCTGCACATCCATGACAAGAGAAAGACCCCTGAATGGCGCGATGGGTTAAGGCAAAGGTGAGCAGTGTTATTTGGCAAATTGTCTTCAGCGTGAAAAGCTCGAAAAAGCCGTGTGTTGAGGCAAATTTGATTATGATTATGACTTATTGGCAGATATAAATGTACAAGTTAAAAAGTAAGTAAGTAAGTAAAGTAAGCAACCATTTCAGGTTGAATTTTCGTCAGACTGCCGTTTTTGGCGTCGCGGACGTCATCGGCTGTCCACCTAGGTGGATCAGAATTAAGTTAAAAAGTATTACCAATAGAAAGGCGAAGAACGGAGGTTTTATCTCCATTAAGAGCTAATTTATCAACGTCAAACCAACTTGCAACTCGAAAAATCTCAGACTTGACGGTGTCAATCAGATCGGAACCCGGTCTATGACTGGTGCGTAAGCGATGGAAATCCTTTGAGAAAAAGGCAGTAGCTCGACAGACTGGATGAGATGTGGAGGGAGGACTTGCGTATTAGACAAAGACATTTGCAATCTCCTGGGAAATGTAAGTCAGCGATACAACCCCGGATTCGAAGAGGCAAATAAACTAATTTCCGCATGTCAGTGCCAACGGTCCCGTTCGGTTGAGCCATTTATGTACGAGCGGTCACTCCTGGAACCTACTCATTGCCGCCGTACAAGTTCAGTTGGACACATGGTTTATTAATCATTGCCAAGCACTGTGGATTTCACAAAATGAAGACATACCCTAAACCAGCGGTTCCCAACCTTTTTTCACTGCCGTACCCCTTGAGATAACTTTATTTCAAATTGTAACCCAAGAAAAAAAGTTGCAAGAACATTAATCATGGAAAGTAAATATTTACGCAGCGTGAGTGAGACCAGGTGCAAAAACATGAAGTCCGCCATTACCAAATATTTTCGGCGTACCCCAACCAGGTCGTTGCGTACCCCCAAGGGGTACGCGTACCCCAGGTTGGGAACCTATGCCCTGAACCATAGATCACATGCACGTAGATTAATTGGACCAGAGATAACTCGTCATATGCTTTTAGTGGACACATAAATTAAGTTTACTGAATTACCAGGCTCTCCACATTTTGTCAAAACTCATTGCATTTTTGACCCTAACCCATGGTATTTTTCTTTTTGTTTTAGTGATTTGCCCAATCTCAAACCGCCCCTAAGCTCCTGTACGCTCCGAACTCGAAAGTTCGATTACTTTGGCGGTAAATACGGCAAGCAATAAGCTAGTGACGTCCTCTACACCCCACCTATGTATCAGCGATACGGCTCATTTTAATGTTCACCTACTGTAAATATAATATTGTTAATAACTTACGACAGTCGGCTTCGTCTGAACCGTCAGGGCAATCAATGAAGAAGTCGCACACATTTGCAGTGAGTACGCACTGTCCACTTGTTCTGCATTTCGACATCCCGCTCGGGCATTCAAAGCTCACTGAAACAACAGTCGTGTACAGCTGAAAAAGGGAGTAACATTTGATGGTATGGTCCAGTTAAAAGAGGGAAAGACCTCGAAGTGACCTGGGGAAAGCTGGAAATCGTTCTAAAATCTTAGGATAGGAACGAGTAATCGGAGTTTGTACCCCTACAGGGGTTGAGTTTGACTTTACATACAAATCATGCATGTCGAATACAAATCACAAGATTCACTTGGTTCTTCTCTACCCGCCACATAATACAAACAGAGGCGTCGGTGTTGAATAAAATTCTCAACTCCACCCAACCTATTCCCCAACTCTAATCGACAAACTTCCCAACACTCTAGAAAAAACGTTCAAAACTACAATTGATCTGTGGGAATCAGCTGACATGCCCTCATTACTATAAACAACGCAGCAACTACACAACACAGCATCTACTGGTTTGGGTGTTGTGAAAATGATGATATAAGAGGATCACTATGAAAGTCAGGAGAACTTTACATAATATATTATATTATAATGAGTGGACTGTATTTTGATATCTAAGGAATTTCACTCTGATATAAATAAACGAAAGGGGTGACATTTTTTGTAGGGAGCGTACGTTTCGAGTTGATACGCGAAAAACGAAAAATAGTGCGAAAATTTCGTGGTTTTTAGGCTCTGAAGTTTAGAAATTGTCGCAATCTCAAATATGTTATTCAGGACCCCCAAGAGGCATTAACACGATTTCCAGCTCACAAGCAATTTTTGGAAGGCATAGCCCTTTTTTTGCACTAACATTCATGGGCTGTAAGAGGGTGTGAGGGGAAAACGGCCTCATTGCTGAATTCTTTTATGGGTGCTCCAATTTCGAGGAAACGAGGTGAATACATCGGTAGGAAGTCTACCGTGACTTTTAGGGCCGCGGGAGTCTTTAAAATCTGGCCAGGAGCTGCTGAGGGCACACGGGTTCGATGAAACTCGTGTGGATGGTTTCGGTTTGAATGAAACGAGATGAATCGGGTACAACGAGAGCAGTTCAAACCTGAATGGGACCAATAACCGCTCAACTTCAGTAATTCCGTTTCCTCAGTTCAAAGGTCCTCTGAAAGAAAGATGGCCCGAATAGCGCTTCCCTGGCAAAATAAGTTACTCGAGAGGGCGAAAAACCCTCTCAGACTGAAGAGTGAATGGAGGAGTGGGTAGAAATCAATTGACTAATTAACGATATTTGTCTGTTAGCTCAGACTTACGGCATTCTAACTCGTCTGATTTGTCCCAACAGTCGAAGGTAACGTTGCAACGGCCTCCAGCTTCGATGCATTGACCCGAGCTGCAGCGGAACGTCTCATAATCGCAGAAAGGAACTGTGAAAAATAAACATCGGAACTTTTACTACACGCCACATATGCTACGTTTATTGGTTTGTGCAGCAACTTTCAACAATATTCTGGATTTTGCATCCTATCGAACATATTTATTTTTTCTCTCTTCTCATATTTAGTTCGGTGCAAAATATACCAAATACTACAATTTGGTCTGGACCTACTTTGGCCCAATAAATCGTTCTCGATACCCGAGTCGTCGTCGAATAAGGAATTTCGCTTAAATGTTCAAGGACTCGAACAATGGCCGGAAGATGAGCTGAGAAACGTCCGATTTTGAGGTTATGTTGTTGAGGGAGTTTTTCTTTACCATCTCCCAACATTTTAGGCCTATTCGAGTCGCTGTAAAAGGGACACCTTTTCCCCTTCTCACTTATTACTCTTGTAAAATAATACATACAGTCAATTTATGCTGAAAAGGGCCCCTAGCGAGAAAGTTGTGGGGTAGTTATGATTTCTTTGATTTTATATGTTTTTGGCGTGCAGAACCCGAATGTAAGGTTTGCCAACCAAATTTTAGTGAGGCATATTGACAAAATTTCAAAAAAGGTAAAAATTTCATTTTTTGGCGATTTTTTGCTCATAATTCGGAAACTATCAATTTTTCGTACATTATCCACATTAACAAGATGAAAGTACATAAAATTTCCATAAAATTAAACGATCTGGGCTTCACTGCATCTGCAAGACTATGAGCCAGCCCTGTGCTCTTCTTCTTTCACGTTTTTGATATGAGTTCCTGATATCCTCCAAAAAAACAGTGATAATCTATTAAAATTCAATGAATTAATGATTGGAGTTTAAAAAGTGGTTGTTTGCGGAGACAGTTAAAAAACGCCAATTTTCAACTATCTTTTGAGCTAGAACGGTTTGTCGGAGAAAAAACCTAGAAAGTGAAATTTGTATGAAATTTAATGGAGAAGATGTTGGTAATTCACGATAAGTTGATAGTTTCCGAGTTATTAGCAAAAAACCTCGCCCAAAAACATGTAAAATGGAAAGAAATCAGCACCTCATAAAAACACAATTTTACTGCACTATAATAGAGAGGACGCGTGTAATGAATATCCGTCGGAGCGAGGCAACTCCAGTGATCGAAAAGTTGAAAACCTGATTGATCATGTTTGTTGTACCTAATATAAAAGTAATTATCTGCCAACCGGTTCGTCCCTTCGTTACTTCTTTGAGATGAAGTCCATTGAAAAACTAGCAAAAGGAAAAGTAATTTTCTCACAAGGACTTTCTTACGGTAAATTAGACTTCATAGCCACGACCTAAAATCTCCATCACAGTGGTTTCGGTTTAATCTTGAGAGTTCATTCAAAGCCGCGTTCGCTCGGTGCGAGTGGCTCGAACGAGTACTCGCAGAGTCCTTGGCCCAGTCCGAACTTAATTGTTTTCAGTTTAATTTGAATTGGTAAAGCGCGGCGTTTCAAGATTTGTTTATAATTCGACTTTCGAGGTGTCTCTTGAGGCGTCATGTTTTCGCAGAAAGTATTCCATACGTTTTCCGCCTTTGTGCCTTCTGTCATCAAAATTATTTCGTATATCATCAGATTCCTTGTCATATTATAAGTCTGTTATACTCGTATGTATGTTGATAGGAGGTCGAGACGGTTTGACATGGAGGAATTGAAGACACAAACAGAACGTCCCTAGCGGTGGAAATGTCTCGTATCCTCTATCGTGCCTCCCTGTATCTCAATAGCTTGACCCTGACACGTACAAGCAAATGGGAAAATTCCGGAAAGTAAGACACTGCCAATAGACAAGACATTCCGTTAGATGTTGACATGTTTTGTATTGTATATCACGTGCTTTTTACCAGGATTGTATTAGCTCCGCTTCGTGTCTTGTCTGGGGTCGAGGATGGATAACAATGGGATATTCACTCAATTTCTTGTCTGTAAAATTGTTTAAACATTACCTATCTGTTTAAATAAACTGAATTTGGGTGGTGAGCTTGAGACTTGAGAAATTTCCTATACTCTAGCCCTGTCAGAGTCTCATCAATATTATAATATAATATATTATATAGATGTATATTATACAAAACATATTGAAATCTTCCACCCAGAGATAAGACATGAGATTTTCTAATATACTACGTTTATAAACGGACCAAAAAGTATAAAATAATTTTTCGGGAGGATCGTTAGTATATCATAACGTGGGGCGCTGCCAGTAATTGATACAAGTAGACAATCCGGATGAATTTGCAGCTAGTGGGATAGTGGGATTCACTGTAATTTAATTCCTTAACTATCATAGATTGCCTATCCTATTTCAATTCACTGTAATTTAATTCCCTAACTATCATAGATTGCTTATCCCATTTCCAATTCACTGTAATTTAAATCCTTAGCTATCATAGATCGCCTAAATTGGAAAAGGTAGGCAGAAGATGATAGTTAAGGAATTAAGTCACAGTTAATTCCATTTCCAATTCCCTGAAATTAGCTGTGAATTCATCTGGATTTATGTTTTTTAGTATGTTTAAAATTTGTATTTCAAACCAGTTGAGGCGAGATATTGCTTATCCAATAACTTATGCTGCAATATCTACCTGCTTATGTACGATAAATCCTTGTCTTTTTAAGATTGAAGATTCTGCCAAAACCAAGTAAAACAAGCTCGACTGCCTTCAGTAGGTCAACGTCTTGGCTGCTACCAGAAGCAACATGTTCTCGCCCGCTTGGATCCTTTACCGTAATGTGATGTTGCAGTTTACTACATCTACGAGTACATTCGCAGCTGTGCAATCTATCGCAACATCTCGTATAAAGGTGTGTAAAATTACCTTGGTGTCTGTTATTCTCAAAATCGACTGTATCATTACTGATCTGTATTAGTCTACTGATTAGTTGAGGGGTTTGTTTGTTGGATTTTTAAAATGTCTGAAGAGAAGATTGGATGAGATGTTGTCGCAGCTTCTTAGGAGGTTTTTGCCTAAGAATCCATTTAAGATCATACAAAATTGAATCCTTGTGACTGTGCCTCTTCACGCAAAATTTATGTGACGCTAGACCTATTGAGGAGCATTATCGCCCGGCTTGGAAGGGATTACGGATGTGTCAGCAGGTCCGTCCCCATCTCAAGTGGGTCTATGAAAAACTCAGGACCCGTCACGCCCTTGACATGCAATCTTGGGGCGCTAGCTTCAACGACCCTTCATCTTCATAATATCTATAAAAAACGACGCCAGTGGTGCGTAATTGAAAATAATCTCGAGTCAAAAGTACTTACCACGGACGCTCAAACATTTCGACACGCTTATGATAGGCCTGTCACCATGGAAAAAAAGCCCTTAAGACCAAAGAAATTTCAGGAAGATGAGTTTTTGGTATGCTGTTAGGACATGTTTGATAAGTACCTATTCCACCAAGTTTGCAGCTTCGAAATCCCTAGGAAAACTTATAGGGAGCTTAAAAATCTCGATATTTTCGAACAGGTTTCATTTGTTTGCCTCATAATATGTAGAAGGCTAGTTTTCTACGAAATATCCTTTCTACCCTCATTAAAGTAAACAGTATAAGCTACAATTTAAGCCCGATTCCAGCTCTACAGGTCCAATAGATCTCGAGATATTAGACTACGAAAATTGGCTATTTCTGCCAAAACGTTCGAATTTTAAGTTTTAGTCATCTTTTGGCTAGAATGTTGGGTCTAATACTCATCCTACGAATAAAGTTCCAGAGAGTTATATAGCTTTAATTTGAGCACAAAGCGAAGTCCGTTGGTCTGAAATAGGTCTGAAAAAAAAAGAAAAGTTAGGAAAATCGGATTTTTCGGTAAATTGACCTAGACGTTTAAAGTCGATAAAATAGGTATTCGTTTTTTTAATTTGATATGATTATGTACTACTAAATATTACATTATATATCATCGCAGTCAAATCAGAATGCCGCATCTAATTTTTTTCGACTATTCAGGAATGGAAAAAACTGATACCTGCAGTCTCATTAAATATTGGTATACATTTTATACCAATAAATTTATACAAATTACAAGATTTCAGTGCTTTCTGTTAGGATATTTACAAAGCTGGTGTATCCATCAGATCCGCTACGAATTTACGGATCCAGGGATATAAAAAACCCAAAAGACGTCTTCCTGATTCGACCACGACGATATATAAAATATTCAGGAAGGGGGGGGGGGGTTGTGGTGTAGGTAATCAATCAAGGGGACGCCAGGTGACTCCTGCTACAGATACTCAGGGGCTGCAGTAACCATAGTAACAACATACCAAAAATCAGCTTTCTGCAATTTGTTTGGACCTAAACATTCGCGGTGACTGGCATAATATGAGTCGAGTTTGACAAGTTATGGCATTGAATTGAACGTATTATTTATTTACGTATTACGTATTATTTAATTTATTATTTAATTTAATGTCTTTTAAATAGTAGTTTTGGTTTATTATTTAAAATGAACCTCTGAATCGTCTACGATTTTTTAAGGTTTCTGATGTTTTAATATTAATGTTCACAATGTTTTCCAAATCACGAACGCACATCTTTATTGACTGAGAGAAAAAAAAAACAACAACAAAACTTTGGGAAAACGTACTGAACTTCTGACCAATTGGCAGAAGTTGGTCAATTTCACTTGACCATGTTCTTGTCGGCAATGTCGAGCGTCGAACTCCCTTGACCAACTTCAATCAAAACTGTCGGGCTAGTTAGCTAACTTGATCGTGTAGGGACATTTGGGTATCCGAAGTTGAATTTACTGAAGTTTACTACCTGAGTAACCTGAGAGTTTAACAGCCTCTGTAGCGGCGAAATTGGTTGGGAACAAATAATGACCCGTTAAAACCAGTAATATTTAGAATTGTTGTTCTTCGGCGGTTGTTCATCTTGATTATTTATTACAATTTTTACCGTGTTTTTGCATCGTGTCGATATCATGCTACTGATGGTGTTAGGAGACCATTCAAATAATTTCGTAACACTCGTTATTTGATTTCAAGAATCAACAAAAAACCAAAACTCCCAACAAAGTAGGTAGGTATGTCATCAGAAGAAGACTTAGTCATCTAGGAACGCAGTAGCGTTACAGTAGTCAACCAAACAAATTGAGAAAAACGAATGTAATGAAACGCGTTTTCCAGGTATCCATTTCTCGGCTCCTTTTTGGCCGATTAACTTGAAATTTGGTGTGGATCATCTTGGTGCGGGTAATGAGAAGCACTGAAAGTTTCAAGTCGCTAGGTCTTAAGGGAGCCTAATTATTTAATTTCAAAAAACCCTTACCATGTTTTTCTACTTATTCAGTTATCCAAGGCTACAGTCTCTCCACCTTCACCGATTAACATGAAATTTTGCACAGAGCTTCGTTTCAGCTTCAGACAGTGCCTTTTAAAAGAGTTAACCTATTAATTATTTCAACTCAATTATTAATTATCTTCTTAAGAATAAAAAACAAAAACTGAAATTTACGAACATTTTGGCCACTTTGACGGGTTTACTAAGTAGTATTTTACGACTCATTGAGAAATATTTCTAAGATATTGGGTTGGTCTATGTTTGCAGATAGGTAAGAAATAAAACATCGATTGGTCTCGGGGGGGGGGGGGGGGGGGGGGTTCTATTTATTTATCAGTGTTTTTTGTGTGAAATGCTACTTCTTTTTCTTCTTCGTTTTAACGTCGTAAATATGGTCGCTGTGCCATATAACATGAGAGCCGGCGGTTGCCCAAAATATTCCGAAAAGTGTTCCTCCCAAGTGAGCAGCGTGGTCGAACATCGATCCCTGGCTGAAGAGGCCGAAAACGTCTGCAGTGATGAGTCCTGCCAGAACATGTCCGGCTTTCATGGTGAGAAACGGAATAAAAGGAAAACCCAGTTTGGCGTCCGGTTCCAGAGTGCAGGTGTAGCCGAGGACGGCCATAACAGCTCCGCTCGCCCCCAGTGAGAATCCGGGGCGGTTGAACGCAACTCGGGCGACGTAACTGGCAAATGATGATATGACAGCTGACGAGAAGTAGAATCCAGTGAACTGCTCCGGTCCCATATAACTCACCGTGACTTCGGTGAATGAGTACAGTACGTACATGTTCGTCAGGAAGTGGGTTCCGGAAATGTGGCTGAAAGCCGACAAAAGC
Organism: Stenodema calcarata; assembly: GCA_963920205.1. Classification (NCBI taxonomy): domain Eukaryota; kingdom Metazoa; phylum Arthropoda; class Insecta; order Hemiptera; family Miridae; genus Stenodema; species Stenodema calcarata. The sequence continues at coordinate 16,888,560 of OY986060.1, forward strand.
ATCGGCCAAGTGTTGCTAGGGGATGCTGGGTTGGCCAGAAAATATTTGACCATTATCGGTTGAAACGGGCGGAACCTCCAAGCCAATAAGGTGGCCACGTTCAGAAGGCAAATCGGAAGAAAAGCTCCACTCCCGAATTCCTCATTGTTGAACCAATCAGACTTTCGGTAAGACGAACCTGAGGAATTGTCCTCTGGAGGTTTCTTCCCTTTTCGAAATCGTTTTTCGTCCGCGTGAATTCGTCTTCTCTCAAATGTCTTGGCCAAACCCAAACTTGCAGCGCTGAACGCAACTGTGAATAGTGAAGCTCATGATCAGATACGTTTTCTACTCACCTAGGTGCCATACGATGAAATTAACTCATAAAACCATTCTGCCCGAATCGTAAACATGTGGCAGAAGTTTTCAATATTTTGCTTCAAAGTCTACCCAGAATTGTGGTCACTTATGGTCAATGAACATATTACATTCAAATTATGAACGAATTACTGAACTTTGGTTTTGGCTCTGCGTCAGTAAACCAGCGTCGCAACAAATCCAAACATCGTAGCAAATTCAAACTAATTCATATATTTGAAGTCCACGAATCGCTCAGGCTGTAATTTCCCACCTGTTGTATTCGTTCTTTAGAAGCTGTCACAAACACGATCCTGTATCCATTCTACCACCTTCCATCCACTCCCTTTGGGAATTCTGCCAAAGCCCTTCTACCGTGAAAGCTACTTTTTCCATGCCTGATAGAAGTCACCTTCTTGTTTGCACAAAAATATGGTAAAAGTAATTTTTGTTCAAGGATTTTTTTTTCTCAGACATTTGTGCATTTTTACCATATTTTTGTGCATTTTTTTCTGGCCAGAAATAAAATAATTGTTTAACTATAAAATCATAGTGACAGTGTAAATAAGGTGAAATTCACATTCAAAATATGACTTTCATTTTACTCATATTCGTATTCATAACTAAGAGGGACGTCCAGAAAGTAAGGTTACAAGGGCTGTTTAGGAAGAAGGGAATTTTGTTTTTCAGAGTGGTCATCACTGGTAGGTAGTGAGGTTCTCAGTCCGGGACGAAATGTCGTCCTCCAATCGCTCCACCTACCGCAAGTCTTGGCTGCACGTGAATTTCTAGAACGATGTGAAAGCCAGGGTGAAACTTTTCTTGACTCAATTGTGACTGGTGACTAATGTGTCAAAAAGGTGGTAAATGTGTCAAAAAGGCCTCCATAGTGGCGCTATACCCATTCGCCATCAACCGAAAAATTCTAAGTCCAATGCAGAGAGGAGGATCATTTGTCATTTGGGACTGGAAAGGGATAAGGGGATAATATTATTATCGATCGATTCTATGCCTAAAGGAACCACTCAAGACCTGCTTGTTTCATTTGTGTGGGATATTGTGACTCACCCATCCTACTTCCCCGGACCTGGCACCATCGGATAATCATGGTGTCAATAAATTGAAGGAGTTTTGGGTGGACAAATGACGAAAAGGTCCAGGATGCTGTCGAAAACTGGCTTTGGGTGGTGGAGTGGAAGGTATGCGCCTAGGGTATACAAAAACTGGTCCCTAGGCTTCAAAAATGTATTGACCTCAATGGCGATTATGTAGAGAAATAACACTCTTGTAAATTCCATTCAAATATATTCATTCTTCAATTTTTAACACATGTTGTAACCTTACTTCCTGGACGTCCCTCGAATATATACATATTCACGAAACCCCTCTCAGTGAATTGATTCGTATTCATGAATAAAATGCCCATCTCCGGTTGAAACTGCCCTAAATATTGACGTGAGAAATTCGAATGGATGCCCGCCTCGTATTTACTAGTCCATTTCAAAGCGACCACCCCAAGTAACTAAGTTAGCCACGCACCCTCACACCCTCCTACCTGTGAATATAAACGGCTTTATGAGGACCGAAGGCTCTAAAGGCCCGTTTGGATCATTCCACTCTTCGATAAGTTGTCTGAAATTCTTATTCGCATCTTCATCCTGCCTTTTGGAGTTGCTTGTCGAAAAATCCTTACGAGGCGATTTGTATTTCGTGAACGTCAATCTCCGTAAACTTCGCAGGAGCCCATGAGCTCGGATTATGTTCATAGTATGCAATAATTACATTTGGGAAACATCAATACGCAAGTGTATGAAGATCGACGAAAGTCGTAATTTAGTTCCAATAAAAGTGCCTTAGTTGTTGTAAACAAATTGTCTCGCACCTCAACGAAACAATTGGCAGTCACTACGGTGACAGTGCTGATAATAACATTGTTTTGACAAGGTCAACGATTAACAACTAATGAAAACTATTTTTATAGATGTGTTGAGCCATTATTTAGTTTGATTCGCATAATATTCATTTTCGGAGCCGTAGTTCAATTTTTTGTTCATTTAGTTTTATTTAAATAGATTAGATAAGATATAGGAAGGGACTCAAGATGCACTGAAGCCTGGGCTTATACTTGTATTTACTCAAATCCTGCATCAGTAGCAGACACTTGAGAGTATTCTGAGCTCAAGAATATCTAGTGTCCTTGGGCCTGTGGTATACCTAATGTACACAAGGGACTTTCCATCTGCGGAAAGCTGAGTTACAGCAACTTTCGCTGATGTTACAGCATTCACACAGCAGAAGCTGTTCTCAAACTGCAAAATCAACTTGATAAAGTCATCAAATGGAGAACCAAATCTGAATTTTTTAGGCATAAGAAAGATAGATAGTGCCCAATTATGATCAACTTCCTAATCATACCCGCAGCAAACACAGCTAAATAGGTTGACGCTGGATGCTAAACTAAAATTGAATGAGCACATCAAATTCAAAAAGGCCGAGCTCAATATCAAATATAGAAAGACGTACTGGTTACTGGGGTGCCTCCCAGAACTAGAGGTTAATAACAAGTTACTGATGTACAAGCAAATTCTAAAACCAGTCTGTACGTATGGAATAAAAATTTGGGGTTGCTCAAAAAAGTGTCCCATGGTGCATAGAGAATGACGACCGTCATCGTGACCTGAAAATGGAAACCATCAGCGAGGCACCGAGAACTATGCAGTGAGGCATGAAGAAAGACCTTTAAATCTGGAAATGATCTGGATCTTAGACAACAATGAGACGTTGCGGTGTTGGAATTGGACTTATGTGTTTCGCAAAATTGAGGACCGAAATGGACCAGTGTGCTGGTGTGCTTGTACTTGGATCACCAGCTGATAACATCTAATCCAAGTGATGTAGCCAAATGGGTTGTAATTGAAGAATGCCCTTGGGCCGAAAATGTAGGTAGGTACCGTACCTACCTAATAAATGTTTTTTCAGAGTGATTGCGATAATTCGAGTGGGTGAAGAATATGAAAAATAGTACCTGGGCAACCGGCTTCGTCGTCCCCATCGAGACAATCATACTTGAAGTCGCACCTAAGCGTTGCTGGAATCGTACGATTATCCGCACATTGATACACGTCCATGTCGTACAGTGTGGTGTCTTCATCTGGAATCAATCGAATTTCGTCAAAATCCTGTCGTAATTTCCAAAATATTGCATTTACCAATCAAATTCAAGGTAAGTACGGCATTGACATCATTTGGTCACTTGCCCATAACAGGTCGAGCAGAGTCACATATGCACACCCTGAGGTCGAACGTCTTCATCAGAAAGCGAACTCCTGTTTCAACTGTCAGGGATAGGAAACGCACTCACCAGTATCGTTCTGCAGTGTCTGTGAAAGCACCATCCGTAAGGAATCGCACCGAGCGAGAGGAAAGAACCATCCAGAAGAGAATCAGTAGGTACTACAGTGAAGAGATAGACTTGTGCATTGTTGATGACGGTGATGGATAGACATCCTCTCTACGACCTGTGATGGGCATGATGATGGCAAATAACTAAAGAATTTTAATATGGTTCTTACCTTGAATTTGATTGAGAAAAAACTAAATTTGGCTGGGAAATGCTATAATATATTAAAGATATTATCTAAATATTACTGTATGGATGGAGGTGAACTAATGTGCGTGATAAATTCAACTTACTGCAACCGGTTTCATCTGACAGGAAATGGCCGTTGTAGCAGTGGTTGGTGCCGTCGCAAATGTATTTGGAGGAAATGCAACGCTCACTGGACTTTGAAGGAGGTCCGGGTCCAGTGCAGCTCAGAGCTTCGCCCAAACGGCACACTGTTACTCCTGGTGGAACACGAACGTCTACCTCATCAATTTGGTGATTATTTTCAAATAATGTGTTATTTTAGACAAAAGTATACATTTCCCGCCCAGTAAACAGGGCCGATTTATTAGAAAGCTAATAATAGCTGGTGATATGGGTACATGCCGTACATATACCTAATATTAGACGTAATTATTTATAGGTACTCAATGGTGAAATGCGATTGATGAGGTTATCTTCCCATCCTCATCTTTGCCACAGAGATCTGAGGAACCTCCTATTCATAGTTAATTTGTGGCTTTTGTTCTGTTCCTTCCAAGTCGTCCATCAGATTCACTGACGTCCTTTACTAAAACTAGCTAGGAGCGTTTTTGGTATTGTTCGGCTATTGCCGCCAAGAAAGCGAATGGGCTCCTGAGAGCAAAGGGAAGCGCTTGAGTTTGACACGTCGTGAAATATCAACGGAAATCCATTCTAGAGAGACTCTTAAAGCGCTTTACCAGCCTCAACTGCCCCCCATCACCTTCCGCGGCTTGAGGAAGTACGCCTTTACCTTCCTAACGGCCTGATCTTGGCAGCGGCCCATCGCTCTATTTTACCGGAAGAATTCCGTGAGCAGACTGAGTCTGGTTTCGGGAGAGACGACTCAATCACAGTTCGCAAGCTCCGCGATACGACTATTTAAATACAATCATCATACGACCCTATACTTATTACAAGTTTGTCAGTAGGGAAGTGAATTTACCGTTGCTGTTAACGTAATATTTATCGCAATTCTCTTCGTCAGCGCATACAGTGCCGTTGGTCGGTGCGCAGTCACATTGGGAGTCGCAGACATTAGCTTTGCTGATGCAGCGACGGTTTGGGCACAGAAAGTCATCTGGACCGTTGCACTCACGACCTGTAAAATACCCATTTTTTTCACCTTGCAATTACACAGGTACTCGAAAACAAGGCGATTGTGATTATGATCTTAATCATTGTAACAATACCAATCAACTGGACGGGTTAATCGAATTATGAGACATTTTTCTAAAGGGGGAGTTCTTGATACATACTTATGTACAAAACAACACTAATTCTTTATTAACTTCTATGCAGGACACCCGTGCTCCACCTTTGACCCCTCATTCTGAACGAACGGCTGGTCGTAGGAAGGTTATGTATATTTTGTTTTGTTCAATAATGTGCCAATATTGTGTAATTCTGCTATCACTATAATAATTATTGTTTGGCTCGCTCATACCCTGACAGACGGGCGAAAGCCCAATGTTGTACTCCATTATTTATTTATCTGCATGTACATATTCTATGTTTTAATAAAATGCGTCTTCTTCTTCTTCTTCTTCTGGTATACTTCTGTGGAACAGGCTGCACTCCATTGGTATATTCCCAAATATTTCTGTGCTAATTGGTTTACCGTGTTAAAGATTTGCGTTCAACTGGTCTACAGCCGTCAATTCCAATGGTTCATAACGAAGATAATAAACTAAAAGGTGGTTCAATAAAATTCATTACTTAATGGGCTTTACACCCAAAACAAAAAGTCATGAATTCATTTTTACGACAAGATTTGATATAGGAGCAGGATGAATATGAAATGAGTGGATGCATAATTTGTCTTACAGTAGACGTTGCATGAAAGGGAGTTACAACACGTTGTGGTCCTAATGCCTTAATAGTATGTTTTTTGCAAAAATTGGCTGACATTGCTGTCAACCAAACGTGGTAGGTGACAAGAAGGGGGAGCTACACACAAATTCGATGAACTCAGCGGCTCTGTTGTGTATGACCCTTGTGAAATGGACTGAGGCCTAACGTAAAGGGGCCTTTACGATGATTCGTTCAGGTGCGGGAAACGACCCTTCCCACTGTTGGGTGAGACCGTTTCGAGCTGGGGGAAACGGAGGAAACGGTCAGGGAACGTACGGAATTTCCTGGCGGTCTCGCTTCCTCGTTCTATAAAACTATACAGGTACGTTATATATGGGTCCACCCTGCGGAACCAGTACACCGAGTGTTTGTTTTGTTACAGCCTTCTGTTTCTGAAACGGGAGCGGGTCGTGTAAATAGAAGAATGAGGGGAAGGGAAAGCCACGGCTTCTCGTACGAGGATTTAAGTTCGTTTTCACGCTCCTGATCATCTCGTCTGAAGGGCCCTTAAGAGAGTGATCGGCCTTGCGCCAAACTTAAACTCGGAATTTAACGCTATTCATTGGCACTTACAGTCGATTTCGTCAGCTTGGTTGTCTGGACAGTCCGGCCAGCCGTCGCACCAGTAGTATTTGTGTTTGGGTTTGCCGTCACCGCACCGGACGAATTGATCTGTAACATGCACAGAACATCTTTGTTAAAAAAAATACATACGTTGAGAGTACGCGTAGAAAAACCCCTTGACCATCTGATAGAATTCACCTGTTGAGGGGCTTGACCAAGGGATTCGACAGTTCCTGATAAATATGAACCCTTAAATTCAGTAGCTTCACAACCTGCGTTTATCATGTCGATAAAAGGTCGTTTCGAGTCCTGTCTCGTAGCACTCGTCGTTACACTGGATTCTTTTAATGATCAATTTATTGCACCTACCGTGACCGCAGTTACTCTCGTCAGACCCGTCTCTACAGTCTTTGCGGCCGTCGCAAATGAAACCAGGCCGAATGCATTCGCCGTTATTGCACCGGAACTCGGGATTCCAACAATTGCGATATTCTGCAACAAACACAATAGATTGCTATTATTCAATGAGAAACCAAAAGCCTACACCAAAAATATAAAAATGTGACCTCCTTAGAGCCTTTAGAAATAGGATAATATCCTATTAAAATACCTCTTCGAATGTGGTCACTGAAACGTCGAACGCCACACACAAATCTCTGATGGTCGATCCCGAATGGTCCCTAGATTCCTATCACGTTGATTATTTTCTATCGCCGTCCATTATGTTTAACGTTTCTGTGGAAGCAGCGGCCTGGTACAACTCGAGCAATGTACAACCAAACCACGTGCTTAGCTCCACAAATTTCGGCGACGACCAACGACCAACTCGATTTTCTTCTCAATAATCACCCTCAGGACCTCGTGTTTTCCCCAACGTCGTGATCTCGGGCCTTACGTTCCTTAATTGCCAGTAGGAGTACTCGTCGCTTGTTCATTCGAACCAAAAACTCCTAATTGTTGACTCTTCCCACCCGAGGTATCTTAAAGATGCGTCTATATAAATGCAGTTCTACAGCCTCGATTCGACTCTCCAGATACAATCCTAACCATTCTTATCCAAGAGCTGCAGACTTCTGGACGATGACCAAAGTTGAGTTGAGAAGTATGCAGAGGTGAGTTCATGTATGTGGAGTATTGATGCTCACGACCAAAATTCCAATTGCTGACGACCCAATTCTTTCAATATAGAGAGACATTGAAGCAGCAGATTCCTACTAGTCCAAAAAAATAAGATAAACTCTAAGATATTCGTGCAAATTAGTAAGCTGAGTCCAATTTTACAGTTTGGGAGGTCTTTAATTTGTCTCTTGGGGTAAGGTTTTCGCTAGGATGCGTTGTTTGAGCCCCTGAAGGGGTACAAACCAGATTACTTGTTTTTGAGACTACCTTAAGGTTTTAGAACGGTGTCTAGCAGCTTTCCCAGGGAGCTTCTCATTTTACTGGACTGTAGTTGAAAGGCTGGACCAGTTACAAATCACACGTGGTTCGTTAGGCCAGGATTATGATGATCAATCAAATATGTGTCAACAACTACTTTTTTTTGGAATTGTATGAAACCGTTTACAATATACCTATATAGGTACCTCAATGACAATAGGCAACAGACATTGTAAAACTTGATCAACAGTGTTATTTCTTTGAAGAAGCAATTGAAAGTCGTAAATTTAAAATTATGGTGATGGAGTTGAAAAGTCGAGTAAAATTTATATTGATGGTCCTGATGTAGTATGAATAGGTACTACTTTTCCACTTTATTTTGTAACTCACTATGCTATGATGTCGTGCTAGTCGTTGGACTTCCGTTCTTCTGAAGCCGTGGTTAACAAGTGGGTAGAAAAGGTCTTGATTCCGTTGGGCAAAGTTGGTTAAGTGTAGAGTCAGAATCTGCGTGGGAGTGTAGAACTGCATTTTTATGTAATTCGGCATGAGTGAGATTGTCGGAAACCGAATTTAACAAGAAGCTGACTGGTCGTTACGAGGATAGTAGGTAAATGTGGAAGTTTATTTGCTTTCGGGATCATACATAATAATATTATGTATTATACATAATATGTATACAAGTGTGCTTCCAGTGCTTTGGAAAATAATATCATCCTAATCTCGTGCACATCTACCTACCAACCCACAAAACCACAGAAAACCCTACTATACTACGTAACTAAATCAATACACAAAACTAAATCAATTTCGTCGATGGTCGGCCGTCGTGTAGCTATTTACTCCCAATCAACGCATCCTTGGAAACGTTTATCTCATTAATTGAGTCGGTTTGAAAAACGAATTGCGTTAGAATCGCGTTTTTCACGATGTTCGCATTATCTAAATTCCGTTATATTGCATTGTCCTGCAAACTGTCGAATTGTTTTTGGCTAAAAACGGTAAGTTCTGATATTCGATATGGTTGTGTCACTCCCATTTCGATACAACGTTGAATCAATTATTCAACATCATTATCAGGAGTTTACGTCCACACAATAGAAAGCGTGATGCCCAGAGACTGGACTCCTAGAATTCCATTGTGCGATCTAGCAAACTTCTAGTGCCTTTTCCAGACCATACTGTTTGACGTACATCTCATACAACTCTCAAAAGTAGTATTGTTCATTGCTAATGGTGGGAAGCCAACAACGAACGGTTTCCGTGAAAAATTACAATCTTTGGTGAAAATAGAAAGTTATATATATCACATCATATACGAGTATATTGATATATATTGATATATCACAATCAACTACCAATTAATACATAGGGCTGGCGATGTTGTTGCTTCAAAGGACCGGGAGTTGAATTCAAAATTTGCGTTGTTAGAAAGTTGGGAACTCTGGATGAGATGAACTTGAATAGCCTCGCCAATTTGACTCGTTCCTCCGGATATAAAACGACGTGCAGTTGAGAAGCAGTGATAAGGATGATTGAACGATGAAACCCGGTATTTCGAGATTTTTCGCAGTCGCTGATGAATGAGGTGCAGAACAAAAAGGGAGATTGTGATCCGGTTGGGGCGAAGTGATGAAGATGGAGAGCACTTGGTCCTGCCAAGAGTTGAGCTGAGAGGTCCACATAAGCTAATCTTGCTAATAAGCTAATCTCTCGACTTGAGTATAAACTTGCAAATAGTAGGATATTTAATAACCACTACGTACTCAATCACCATTTCTATGGCATCCAATGATAACCTCTGATCTCAGTTTATGGGAAACTTTTTCTTCGTTGATTTTCTAAAAGAAAACCTAGTATTTTATCGACTGAAAGTTCTCCAACTAAAAAAGCCTTAGAAGCTGACATGATAATGCAGTCACTGCTCAAAAATCTTCCTCACAAAACGCTGGTCTTTCTCACCTCTCAACGCTGGAAACATGCCAAAGTTTACACTGCCAAAGCACTCAGGATGCCGTTATTCACGCCTGGTGGCACATGAGGTCATCTGGGGGACATATCTTGGTTTGCGTCAATTAGGGTCCTGGCCGGGCGCTATGACTGCATCTTTGAGGGAAATGTGGTAGACTTCGATCTGTGGCAGCTTCAGCTGGAGGCGCTCGCGGAGGTCCGGGGATTATGGGTCAAAGACATGCGAGCTGCTGCCTTACTGTCCAGAAACCTAATCTACCCTTTGCTGGATCTTGACGGAAGACCTGCTGATGTGCAGAGGCGGCATGTGAGTCACCTACTCAGGGTTTGCCGTTGGGTTTTGAAGTTCAGGGGCGAACTTTTTGCTCTGAACGACAGGGTATATTTGCTCGGATAGCCCAAGTCGAATTCGCTCCATGTGCAACATGTCGGCCCGATAGGACGTGGTCCACTTTGTTGATAATTGCCCAGTGCTGTTTTCCGGCTTCGATTCCTGGGTGCTGAGAATGGGGGAGATGGCGGCAGTCTCAGAGTGGCATTGTTTGGCCATTATGACTGGAACTATAGAACAAAGTTGGTCTCATAGGTAAGGAAAAACAGGTCTAATAGGAGCTGAGATATGGATACCTAGACTATATGGGTCGATTTGACCTCGCATCTGACGCTACTTTACTCCTAACTGGGAATTTTTTGGCTCTCTTGCAAATTTTCATTTTTTATTTTTAGTTACGATGTAATTGTGTTACCACACTGTGTGTTGCAGCGCCATTTTTGAAATTCTTCAAAACTTGATTAACCAGTACGATTCCTTGATTCATGCCCTTGCCTTCAGATACTAAATTCTTATTTTGCTATTTCAGGTAACGACCAGCGCCGGGACTGAGGAATGCGTTAACGACTCTGATCCTCTGAAAGTCCGCATGTTCACAGACCCTCACGAACGCCGCGGTTACAAATACGATGAAACGCTAGACCTGACGGCTCTGATCGACAAAGGTAGCGCGATGGGTTACATGAACACAGGTGATGCTGACGGCTTCAGAGCTAGGTGAGTGCTCCGGATGACTATCAACAAAGACAATTTTTTCAACGCCCCCACGCCCTCAAAGTTTGTGGGTTCACGTTTCAAGATACTACATAGAATTACACAGGCGTTTATACACATTTTGAGGATGCCAACAGTATAGAAGCTTTGAAATATTGATATTCTTAAATTTATTTAAAAATAAAAACATCCAAGGGTTGTCACACCTTTATGATTCTGTTAATCCTCACCAATGAAAGTGACATACTCTTACGCTGATAGCATGAGTGAGAATAAACATGGTTCGGTATATAGCATGGTTTTGTAAACATGGTTCGGTTTCCCTCCGAAATTCAAATCTAGGTCAGTATGAAGTGTGCAGTTCGCAGTGTTAACCTGTGGACATGCAGGGAAGTGAGAAAGTGGCGTTTTAATGATTTTCTTATTGCAATATTTCGACTTTTCTGTTTGACACATTTTGTCCTTTTGGTACATATCGATATCAAGCAATTTTTGAATTCGCTAAAAAAAGAAAAAAAAATTTGTGTTGTACATCACATAAATCACTGCAAACAGACAATTGAAACTTCTCATGAAATGACCCTGATTTGTCTCGATTTGTTTGTCTGAAAAGGCACTTCCGTAGTGGAGCGGAACCACCGGATCCGGAAAAAGCCAAAGAGATCATGGTGTTCTTCAAAAACCGATCCAAACCGAAGAAATTGAAGGCTGAATATTCGGAGGGGAAGCTCTGCGCTCCGGGGGATACGACGTCCAAAGATGTGAGTTGATTGAAAATAGAAAATTAGTGTCGATAAAATTGGAGTTGAAAGTAATTGGGTTAAACTAATAAATTGGGTCAAAGGGGCGAAAGATGGTATGTGTGGGTAGATGTTAGAATAGATTATGCTAGATGTTAGACTAGATTATGTTTAGACGTAACGAGTCGGTCGTGCCTTATTAACCACATTTGATCCAATTGTTTGAATTACAGAGCCCCATAAAGAAAAATAATATTTCATTTTATATTACTTTTATTAAGTATGATATATTACTTATATAAAATTCCGGAGACAACTGATTCATAACAGACATAAGTACATGAACATTTTTCAGTACATATCATACCCATTTGGCTTTGGTAATGTACCAGTACGAGAATATAGCGATTTTGGTTATATGGTTACTCCCGGTTTGGCAATGCTTGATAGTGTGACACTAGTTCCCTATCATAGTTAACTGAAGGTAAGCTACCGTTTGAGGATGGCAGGTTCCGTTTGTGCGTTCAAGTTCACCGACCACGCTGATCCCACCAGCTTGACATCACGGGCAAATCGTTCCACCGTCCGTTCCTGTGCCCTTATCGAAGCTCCGCACCCTTACACATAAATCTCATCAAATCCCGCTCCGGCTTCTACAACAGCAAAGCAAACAAGGGCCGTTCGTAATACCCGCTGTACAAGTTCCTGTGTCCGCTCCATAACAATGTCCGATTCGAGATTCGTTGCGACGGAAGCGGTGATACGTCTGATGGATTCGATCGACAGTAAATATGAACGGAAACAACAGGTTTACACGGAAAGAGTTACAGGGGGAGTGTTCCAATTTAGATTTGCTCAGAAACAGCCTGATTGTCAATCTGGTATTGAGTGGGTCGCTGTTTCAATTAACGAATTATAAAACGGAGACGAAATTATTCCACCAGCCAAATCTATTTGTATATTCGAAATCCTACTGTACACCCATTCTAACCTACATTCCAAAGGGATATTTGCTAACTAGTCTCATGGTACCTCAAAGAAGAAAGAGAAAGGAAACACACAAAAGCAGCAGAGTCAGAAACTGCTCAGATATTTTAGATCTTCAAGTATGTGATTGTCAGAAAGGGTTGTAATTCATTAAAACTCATTAGGAACAACAGAAATTTCGATGATTATGCCCCTGTACGATACGATTTTGGTGTCTTCGATTGATCATTTTACTAGTAATTAATAATACCCCCTGTCTGGTTTCCCCCTTACCTCTGGGGGAGAATTCCATTCCTCTCGCAGTAGGCCCTAGTCTGTTAACCCGCTATCGAAATTTGGGCTACGTCACTGACTGTGGATGGTTAATTAAGGACCTGGTGAGGCTGAAGAGTTGCTGGGATTCTTAAGAAAGGCTTGGAATGGTGAAAGATGACTGGGGTTGCTTAGCACTGCTCAAGGCTGTCTGATGTTCTAAACGCAATTCAACGCGAAATATAATGTTCTTTAAAAACGAAAATAGTGACATTTTCCGTGGGATTTTCGATTTATATGCAAAAATCCGAAAAAGTGCTAAAATTATGTAGTTTGTATGCTTTCAAATTGGAAGCACAATGTAGAAATCATCGCATACTCATATACCCGTTATTCAGGACCTCCAAGAAGGGTTTCCAGAGGGCAGAGCCTTTTTTCCACTAACTTTCCTAGGCTACCACAGCGTGGTTAGGAGGAAAATCATGCTGGACTTGGATGAAACACGAGCCTGTATGTTTGAATAGCTCTTTAAAAACAATCAGTATTATGGCTGAAATTTCTTTCTAGCAATCTTTTTACTCATTTGTATGAAGGTATTTCACTCAATGAATTACACGTGGGGATATCCTGGTGTGTAGGTGTTGAAATAATCTGATTCGAGAGAGTCAACTGAACCTAGAGGATTTTTCAGCACTTCTACTGATTTGGTTGTACAAAAAGACTAAAAACATTTAGGAGTAGGTACTTCAAATAATGTCAACAATTCGATTTCTTACACTAGTTCGCTTTTCCTGTCTTTTGTTTATCAACACAATCCTTGAGAGTCAAACCACGTCCTACCATGTGCCTCACATACACCTATTGATTTATCGTAGACTAAAAAGGACATAGACAACCACTATAATGAGCGCACCTACGAGTGGCAGAAATGACTGTAATGGAAAGTTTAACTCTAGAGAGCGCTATTCGTATAATCATACCTTCGGTTCCAGGCTAGTTGTCCGAACAGAGGCAGAAAATCGCCCCACGCTCAACATCCGACCAGAAAGAACGAGATGATGAGGAAAATGCACGCTCAACCCAACAATAATAGCGCGACAAGGTTCAACCATCAACCGCCACGAGGCAGCTACAACCTCTCGAAACCACAGAAAAAATAAACGATTTACTCGATGGATTCGCGTACGCACTTCGTCGCGTCGATCGTTTATTCTGCGTTTTAGAGTTTGTTTGGTTTGAACAGATTATAGGATTGATTTGATTGGCTTAAGTAACCGTGAATTCAGTAGAACTTACTGCAGTCTGCTTCATCGGATTTGTCTCCGCAATCGTCTTCAAAATTGCATACCAAATCGATGGGGACACAGTAGAAATTGTTGCATTTGAAGTGTGTCGATGGGCAGATGAACGATTCTGAAAATTGGAAAATATAATCGTTATGCACAATTTTTGAACATTGTATCTCTGATGACCTGACATCTGATGATTTCTTTACATCGAATTTTTATAGTACGTTTAATTTATCTTTTGAGGCCTAAACCTTTGGCTCAAATTGTGTCAGAACAGGCGTCCTTCGCAACTACAAAAGAGGCCTGCGTTACTCACGAATTGATTCTCAACAACTACACCTTACGAGGTAACACCTGAAAGGTTGTGACAGAGTAGTGGTAAACAAGCTCATTTTAGTTCACCGCCTCCTCGCGAATGTAGACAGGAATGTGACGTTAGACTCCCAGAGGTCCTCCTTCCATGAAGGGACATTATTTCCCACCTTTATGAGGTACGGTATCTATGTCAGCACGTCTACCTCCAGCTTCAACCCTATTTATCCATCAAATCCTAAACATGGTTATTATTATGTCAAACGAACTTACTGCAATCATGTTCGTCCTCAGCACCGTGGCAGTCGACCTTGCGATCACACCTTTTCACTATGTCTACACAGCTGTCGCTGCAGGAGAATTCATTCGGCAAGCAACCTGCACAACAAAGAGAACTAAATTTATCAACAAAGCGTCCAAAACAAAAGATTTTTTTGTTTATTCAAAAAGGAAGAAGCTCATGATAACAGCTAAATCAATCATGTATGGAGTGTAGGTGTGGGCTGGTGTGTAGGTGTAGGTGTTTGTACACCTGCAGGCTGAGATCTCCAGCGCAGGATCTAGGGAGTTGAAAGAGACAACCTACCTTCGTTGCTGGACACTAAGTACTTGTTTATTCCAAGTCTTAACCTTGTATACAGATACATCTGTTAAATCTACCTATGTGTCTGTGATATACCTCATCACCTGTTTAGTGGGCACTGTTTGGTAGGGAGGTCTACTTACTAAATCATAATCACTGGCATTACTAATAAACTAGGAAATCTTCCTGTACCTTTCCACTGTAGTATCTATCTAGTTCCCTGTTACTTTAGAGTTCCCTGTTACTTAACATGTTTTTCTTAAAATTAGTCGGTGTACGTTGAAGAATTTGTTCATGTCTGTACTGCTGTAGGCTCTAAAGTCATGCGAATTCTACTGTTAATAATTTTTATTGAATGTGGAATTTTTGTGGGAACTTGTCTATGTTGGTCACATGAAAGATCCACGTCTTGAATACGAATGCTAATTCTTTCACTGGTATGTTGTACTGCGAAGATATTGTTGAGCTCCTCTAACACAGAAGACAGCCGACAGGCTCTTTCGTTGCGTTATTTGAAAGAGGCGTACAACGCCAGGTCAACCGTCACCGTCACGTCTTTGGGCGAGAGAAGGGTGAAACGTGCCTGACGGACAACGAGGCTGTTCCCTTGAGTAATTTTCATGGGAAAACTGTGTTATATTCTGTAGGAGTATCAATCTTCATTACGTTCAAGGGGTAAGGTTGCTCTGCGTTGAATTCTTGTCGTACATTTTTAGTGCTATGCTGAGAGGGGCATGATTGCGCCTGGGACAATCAATTCTCATACTTGTCGTGGTAGTTTCCACGAGAAGCAGCAGGAGTGGACTTCCATACTCGTATTTATTGTACAACACCCACTAGAATTTCCCGTCCAGCTCCTTAGATCTAGAGAATACTAGTAGAAATTCTCTATAGGATGAATTGTAGTAATGAGCTGAAATTGGGATGTTGGTTCCAATAAGAATTCAATCAAAATCAGTTACTTTGTCGAAACGACCCTTCGGTGGTATTGAACAGTTTTTGAACTCTTCCCATCTTGGTCGGTACATTCAACCAACGTATACAATCAAAAGGTAAGGACGCGAGGGAGCACGTGTCACCATCAGAAGTTCAAGCGGAAACCCGACATGTCCCCAAGGCCAGTGGTCTTGTCAGGTTTCTCTCAACTATAGGATATTCTCTCGCATGTTAGTTCATTTGAAACACACGAGAACGATCGGCTTTCTCTTGAATGATGTAGCTCTATGTCTGTTGATGGTAATTTTGCAAACACCCGACCACTGAATTTTGTGGACATGTAGGGTTTCTGAACCTACTGATTCAATTATTAATCATTAACAATAAATAATGATAGTTTACACTACTTGAAGATAGTTATCGATAACACAGCCCCACAAAGTGAAGTCTACAGATCCATTGAACTTAAATCCCCCACTAGAATTGTGTGCGGCCATTTTGCTATTTTTCTAACCTCAAAAATCACGGTTTTTGAAAATTACCTACATCGCGATGCATCGGTTTGAGCCAAATTCGTTATTTCAACTGGAATTAAAGCGCGACAATCAGGCCAAGGACCCGTATATTGGTGAATACACACACTTGAACCCTGCTTCCACCTAGTCCAAGCTTCAACAGTTCCAAAGTAGAAACTGGTTTTTTTTTTTTTTTTTGCATTATGACCATGTTTTTGGAATTTGGACTGTATCAGCTACTGTCTCACTATCCGTCGGACGGATAAATATAAGAGAAAACACCAGGTGGTTGGCGTATCGAGCTGACTGAGGGAATACGAGTATACTTGAATTGACGAAGGGATCTGCTGGAAGGCCTTCGAGATGGAATACGGGCGTATAAACCCCTCTCCATATTTCAGAACTCATCCCAATGAGCCGAACTATACACGGGGAAAAGGAAAGGAGCGTGGCTAAGGCTCATATAAAAACTCGGCGGATTGGCTTGAATAGGGTACATAACCCCCGCCCTCTTATTTTTATGGATGATCAGTAATTGAATAGAACAGTTTTTTATGAGCTTTCGGAGGGAGGGGCCCGTTCTATAGTGGATGTATTCAAATTGCCTGCTTAGGTCGGGGTCTTTTGTTCGTGTTTATTGGGAAAAATTTGGTCTGTTCGGTTGTTTGGTCGTTGTCTCGGCTGTGGCTAAATTTGATCAACCTCAGCTCGAATCTAGTGGCTAAATTTGAGCTCAATTTGGCCGGTGGGCATCTGGCAACAAGTCAAATTTATCGTGAAAATTGAGTTTTCCCTCTTCAAAGTAGGAATTTATTGATCTCATGGAATATCGATATTCCCAAGAATGTAGGGAATTTAGAGAAACTGGATGCGTTTGAAAAAAGTTTTAATACTGCTGGAGCGAGAAGACCGAATGACGTCACAAACAGGACGAAACCCCCGGTTGGGGCGCTGAGCTCGCAGCTCCAGACATCTAAAGCGATTTCAGCGCCCCAACCGGAGATTTCGACTTGTTTATAAATGACGTCATACGGTCCCCTCGATTTTCACAGCTTCATTCAATCTGCGCTCGGCGTTTTTGTGGTTACAGTTTTACTTAAAGTTTGTCACATAACAAAATCCATTGATAATATTTCCAAGAAAAATCCATTGACAAAATCCAAGAAAAAAAAAAAAAAAAAAAAAAAAAAAATGAACAGTGATCATATTTTGGTAGTTTACTTGAGAAATAAGAACGACCCATGAGAGGCCCTTTATCTGGAAAACGGATTTTTAGAAATTGGTCGAATATTGGTACTTTTGAAGAGCCCTTTGGTGTGGCATACAGTCCTATAAATAGGTCTATATGAACTGAATTAATAATTGTTCTTCGTATTTTAGCCGAATATTGGTCGTATTGAAGAGCCCTTTGGTGTTTCATACAGTCCCATAAACAGGTCTTGGTATATGAATTGAATTGACAATTTTTCAATATTCGAATATTGGTCGTACCAAAGAGCCCTTTGATGTTTCTACAGTCCTATATGAATTGAATTAACCAATTTTCGTAGTTTCTTAATCGAATATTGGTCGTATCGAAGAGCCCTTGGTGTCCTATGAACAGGTCTATATGAATTGAATTAACGATTTTTTGTCGAATATTGGTCGTATTGAAGAGCCCTTTGGTGCCCTATGAACTGGTCTATATGACTTGAATTCACAATTTTTTCGTCGAGGTATTGGTCGTGTACAAGAGCCGTTTGGTGCTATATGACTGACTCCTTATAATATATGCTATAGTTGAAGCCATATATGAAGCTATATATGAAGCTATATATAGAGTCTAATATTGGACGTGTTGAAGAGCGTTTCGGTGCCAAATGAATAGGTCAATGTGAGTTGAAACAACTTAATTTTAGTAGTGGTGTGTGTTCCATTAGGAGCAATGTTAACATCGGGGTGATACATTGCTTATATAAACCGAAGACTGCATTACCGATTGATTAATTTATTCTGATTACCGGAGATTGCCAATCCGTCTGGCGCATTACGGTTAGGGACTTTCCATTACATCAGTTGTCAAAGCGTTCGCCAATAACGCACCTACTCCAGCCCTGTGGCACCTCTAGCGAGATCAATATACGAATTATCCCTCATCCACAGGATCCTTCGGGGCACAAAGCTAAATTAATGGACTAATCGGATCCGCGGTTTTACATTGGATCCTAGGACCAGGGCGATGGCCTTGATTCTGTCATCACGAAGGGCAATAAAAACTTATTGAAGCCACAAGATTCAACGCTTCTCCGACCGTTGAGTGAATGACGTATCAGATACGTCATTCACTCAACGGTCTCATGATTATATCAACTGGATTCCGAGCCATGGTCACTTTATTCCAGGTATTTTTGATGGTAGATATACCATCAAGATACCTATGGATCGATTTCTATCACTGAACTTCCCAGTAAAATACATTCTCATCCGAAATCATTCTCCCTGTGGACACAAAAAGTATCACAGATTTTTAATGGCTGCTCCCAACTATAGGAATTGGGATTAACTGTTACCTTATGATTAATAACACAGTTAGTTCTGAAAAAAAGAAGAAATTTTGGGTGATTCTGAAGTTTTCAAAGGTGCCGAAACCAAATCTGAAACCAAAATTGCTCTAGCACCCACCATTTCTTGGGGATTAGGGGGTATAAGGCGAATAGTCAAACAATCGGTGTGGTATAACAGTAAAATTTATTTATATATTATAGTCCCTAATGGGTTTTGATGGAGTATTTCAAAATAATAGGTATAAGAATAACAAGAATATAACAAGTGTATATTATACACTTAGGCCAAACTCTATTGAAATCATTTTGTGGTCTTTTTCCGCTCATACTCTTCATTGGGAGCATTTCGCACCAGCGTCCAGCAGTAGTCTGCAAGCATCTTCTGGTTCCATTTCCCACTGTATTTTCCCTCCATTTTGCTTTTGTCGAAACCTTTCTCCATGCTCATCAGAAACGGCTACAAGGTTTTCAGGGAAGAAATCGAGATGGAAATGTGGAAAATGAATTTTGAGAGGCATATTGCATCCCAAGTCCTTGTATGCTCTCAAGAGATCAGCTATGAGCTCTTCATAGTTATGTGCGCGTTTGTTTTCTAAGAAATTTTTGCAAGCTCTTCCGAAGTATTCCCAAGCCTTTTTCTCTTGGGTGTTCAATTTGCACTTTAAATCAGCATCTTTCAACAGTTTCCTAATCTGTGGGCCAACGAAGGTTCCCTCTTCCCCTGCGTCACTGATACGGCGAAACTTCTCCGTGTCCATTGCCTTGACGACGTTTTTCATGAGCCCTTGCTTTATATGCAGAGGGGGTAGCAATACGTTCTCCTTGTCCACCAAAGCAGGGTAGGCAATATTCTTCTGCCCAAGAACGATTGATCGTAGTTGCAGCCAGTTTTTCTGCACACAGTGTTCGGACCTCGCCCTACTGTCCCACTCAGAAAGAAAACAACAAAATTGTGTATAAACACCTTGGGGTCCAGTCAGCATTGCTATTACTTTGAGATCGGCGCATATGTTCCACACGTGGGTGTTGTAATTTGTCTTTTCCAACAGCAGTTTCATGCTATTGTAGGTTTCCTTCATTCCAACAGCATACCCAAGTGGATTCGTTGGATGTAGGTCTCAATAGAGATATTAACAACCGTAGACTCGGTCTTCCTGTAGATTTATACTTTTACTCCTTTTCCCAATATATTTCACCGCTGCAGACGTTACCGAAGCAGGTGGGCTTTCATTTTGGGTAAATCTACAAACGTTTGGACGTGTGAATCACTCAAACGCAACTATGTGTAGCCAATGCCTCCATGAAACGATTTCCTCATTTTCCACTTGGGTTTTCCTTACTAACTCAAAATACAATTAGAATGTGAAATATTTCTTTTTAGATTCCACTACATCTGTCAAAAAATCCAAGAAATATATGTAATGTAGTGTATAACTTACGACCAAAACACAAGAGAAAATGATAGTTTGGGTCAAGGGAAAATTTCTTGTAGAACTCTGTCAATAACCATTTGATGCAGAAGAGAGTAATGTATTTAATAATGTATTTAAATACATTACAACCTCCACTAAAAGGGTTCGAGCGCCAGGGTTGGTTAGTATTCCGTTTGTTGCTTCGATGGATATGTTTGGCTTTTTATTGCCTTTGATGCAGGTCCCGGTGTTGACCGGTGAAAAGTGATTAATGTACTTTGGATATTGCCTATTTTGGAGTTATCTGCGATGATCCGATGACTTGTATACAGCTCTTAGAATATGAAGGTAAAAGGGCGCGAGGGGAGGGATGACATTCATACTAAAAAAAAAAAAAAAAAAAAAAAAAAAAAAACAGGTCACAAAGGGTATACCGGGAACCTTACTAATTCTTCATTGAAGCTGCTGGGAGGGAGATCTCCGTGTAGCATAGAAGTAACCACATCACCGACGCATACCCCCGTTCTTTATAACCGTAAAGTTACGAATAAAGGGGCGGACGACTCAAAGGGTTGATGAGGACCACGTTTTTAGAAAAGCCTGTTGAAGAACTTTTTTACTTACGGAACCTCAGGTGAACATGCGGTGATATAAATCAGCCGGGGATCACATCTCCTCGGTATGCTCCCAAGAAGCGGTCGTATATTCCCGCCCGTCCCGTATTAACCGGGAACAATAGCTGAATGGGCTTGTGAGCTGTATCTCAATCATCTGTCACGTGAAACTCCACAAGGGCGCGGGGTGGAAACAATAGACGTTTTCCGGGCCTGCGCAGGGAGTTTCATGTAAACATTATGCAACCTCCCTCGAGGTGTTGCATTCATTCGTCGTGTGCCTTTATGCAATTATGCTCATTTATTGCAATTGTGCACTCCAGGGTTGTCGCTACCATATTTTCATGGTGATTGTATGTCGAACTGTATTGAGGAGCTCTTTCGTGATTGGTACACGTAGACTTGTCATTTGAATAGGTGGCTGGAAAAACGTAGTACCTACGTCACAGTTTTAAAAAATTGAGGTTTTGGTAGAAACACGTTCTATCTAGCTCGTATGACATCATCTAAGGACGTTATAAAAAACTCCACAGTCATGCTGCATGGTTTTATGCAAAATGTCTCCATTTTACTGTTTTTATATCACATTTTTTCTCCTTTTTTTGCCGAGTAACACCTCAGTTCATAGATTTTTCAACGCTGAAGACTGTGGTGAAGTTAGAATTGCGATATCTCATTCCGTTATTGGATTAGAGCAGATAAACCGTGAAGAGCATCTCAAGTAACAACCACGTTTCTCCATCTCCACTGCTCCAGTTTGAGAGCGGAGTAAGATATCGCCATTCCGACTTCACCATCGTGTTCAGCGTTAAAAAACCTTTGAAATGAGGTGTCATTCGTCTGGCTGTTTCATTTTGGGAATTTTTGGATTTTTGGGTAACCCCCCCCCCCCCCGACACCCTATTAAAATATCCTGTAAGGAGTCTCTCTTCACTCCCAATGAGGTTGAACACATGTGCGTGGGTTTACGTCAGTTTTGTCTTGCGAACTCTTTTTTGGAGGTTGTAAAGTTGAAGATTATAAGCACGGCCATGATGATGGCGGCCATGAAGGACGGGCGCGACTGACACTGAGGAGGCGCTGAAGGCGCTCAATTACTAGATTGAGTCCCACTAACCCAAACGTTCGTTTAAATCGAATATGGCAATAAATTAGTCTAAATATGGAAAATGGTAAAAGAATTCGTGAGCCAGCTGGCAGTGCACTGACCTTGAACATTTCAAACGTCTCAAAAAGACAACAAGCGGAGAGGATGAGAGTGAGTCACAATCCCCCCACTATGTGGCTCACACTTGTTGCCATGGTGTTCTCAATTACCTGATTGGTACTTAATTATTACAATATAAACATATGAACGACAAAGTATGTAATAGATATAAAACAAAATACCTATATACCTATTTCAATTATATTATATTCACATGGATTACACTTCGTTCTAGAAACTGGTCTCTGTAATTCCTGCTAATCCGAACAAATCGGTAATCCGAACAAGGTTCGGTCCCAATTAGTTGGGATTAGCGGGACTCTAATGTACTTGATTCAGCTGATCAATTCATGTTCATTACGATGAGCGAGAACTGTGTTAATGCGTTCAATCAGTTTATTCTCTAATCCCAGGAAATGTCTAAGTCCCGAAGTTTTGTTAAGTTTCGATATTTGTTTCAATCAAAATCCCATGTTTTAAAAGGACGACGTCCTCCATGCAGTAGCTTTTGTCGTGCTCCATCCAGTTATAGTTTGAGAGATCATTCAGTTGTAATAATGGTTGTCTATAAATTCCACACAGCCATCGGGTAAATAACAGTGGGATCCAAAATTTGCACAATTTGTACGAGTTACTTGGTAGGTAGTAGGCCGGTCAAAATAAACCATAAATTCGCAAAAAATGATGTAACTCTTATTGTTTAGTATATTTTTTGGACCCGTTAGGGTAGTGTTAGCAATTCTCTAAAAGTTGTAGAAATGTGTAGTACACGAAATACCCCGAAATGTTCGGACCTTTTTCAGTTTTTGCTCTATAGCTCTTAAACTATCCATTTTTCGACGAAAGCCATTATATACGTTTTTAGAGAACATAAAATGCGTGACAATTTAGGGCCAATTGGAGCTCTGTAGAGTGATTAGTTACCAAATTACGGAACTTTGAAAATAGGCAATTTTTTCCAAAAAGCTAAAATTTTCGTTTTAGGCCTTCTTAAGACTTAAATGGCGGCTAAACCATTGATCCTACCAGTAGAACGCATGGATAAGAAGTTGTAGGCAATTTAATTAGCTTAAAATCAAGCGCAGAGCGGGGTCTGGAGGACGGGCTCTAAACCTCAAAAAATCGTATATAAGGTAAAATTGCATTCTTCCAGGAATATACCAAATCATTTTTTGTTGTTGCATGAAAGTGGGTTTTAAGCATGCAACAATTTCACAGATTTTAATTAGGCAGAAATTAAGTTGAAATCCAAGTTGAATAAATCGTAGGTAGTTACCATGTTAGTCCATATGGTACCATATTACCATATTAGTAACCATGGTACCATGTCGGTACCACATTAGTCAACGAGCTAGGGTGAGTAGAAATGGTAGAAGATTGAGGATCTTGGCGGGTCAATTTTTACAACAGGGTTGTGTGTGGTGGAGGGGGGGGGGGAGACAACACAGCTATTTGTATTTGATGGTTTTAACGAGTCATTTAATTTACGTTATCATTTCACTGCATACGGCGAATTTAGAGATTTTTGTGTCGGGGTTGACTGGCTTAAAGGTTATCGTAGTTATCTTGAGTAATATGGTGATTATTTAATGCTGTAAGACTTAATATTTTTCCTGGGTTTCAGTTTTTCCCCCATCACGAGTCCCAGATTATTGGCGGCTTCCCGACGGTGTACCCGGAAACATCATCACATCGGATATTTGTTACTTTGGACTCGAGCGATTGGTTCAGACTAGTTCTTGTCATCCCGTCGAACGGACGTATGTCCCACTACCTATCGATCATCCCCCAACAAGCCTTCAGGGACGAGCGGATTGTCCCCGTGAAAAATATCTGCGGAGAAGGATTTATGGTTGAAGACTTCGGCGGAGATGACGAGCAGAGCTCGTGAGGGATCTCAGCCGCTAGCAGCCCCCTCGACGCCTTTCGCACGAGTAATTGGCACAACACGCCCTTAATAGGAAAGAAAACGCCTAATTCCACACCTCAACCTGTTGTTTCGAGGTAATTGGAATGATTACCTGCCTCTAAATAAAGGTACGTTCTCTTCTACGGTACACCGTTTCAAAGCGAATTCAATCACAGGGATTCCAATAGTGACGATGCGATGTAATTTTCGGTACGTATGTGGTATTGAATATCCCTAATTCAAAATAGCAAAAGGTAAACAATGAGGGGGAAAAAAACCTCGATGGACCACTGAAATTAAATCGTACTTGACGGTTTTTCACGGTCCCTCCAAAATCATATATGTCTCAACTCCTGTAGAGGAGATGAATGTGGCTATAAATAAATAATCAAAATTGTTGAATAATCAACAAAATTATTGTATTCTTTGAATTCTGTTGATGGTACTTACTGTATAACAGAAAATAACTAAACTTGTTCAAATCTATGGCCATAGAAAAAATAAAAGACTTGCTGTGGATGATAATAGCTGAGACGGCCTGGTTGGGCGGACCTCCTCAAATTCAGCTTGATTACTTAGGTATAGTTATACTCGTACAATACGAGTGCATTGGTCAATTACAAAGGTTTTGCTATTAAATTTTGTACCTTACGATTGATTTGCACTTAGCTTGGCATGAAAAAACTAAATTCCCAATCCACTACTACTAATGATAATGTTTTTAAGTTTAAATCATTGAAGGACAATATTCAACATGACTTGTAAATTCTATGAGGATCGAATATAGCGTCATGCAGATATTTTACGTATATGTGGCTTTCACATTTTTGTATCTTCTATATCCTCGCTGGCAGGAGCCAATATTGGGGAATAATTTTAATCAAACGAAGAAGTAGCCCACTGCGTAATTGAGTAGCCCACTCAATGTCGTAATTTACTGAAATTTACTATTACCTATGTTACTATTATACAGACCTTGCCAGTGTCTGACCAGATGACCAGCACCGAAGAGGGTTTATCTGTAAGTAGGGGCTCATTGTTGCTCTTTGGAGAGTAAGTGGTCGGGAAGATAAGACTCGACCCCCTTTATATTATTATTATTAATATTATTCAGATGTAATGACCGTTTTTACATGAGTCTGAAAACTGAGCCAAGTTGAAATGGTAGAAATAACTTGAATACTGTGCACTTGACATGTGTGGTAAGTAAGCAACCGACACTACTACACCACTATTTTCAATCGAACCTTCACAGCAGCGTATTTTCCCTACGTCACTCTTCTCATTTTAATTTATAATATCTGAAAATATCGAGAGAAGAAAATTAATATCTCTACTCGAGTTGCACTCAGTCTCCAGCTCCAGACGTGATCAAATTCCTTTACGTGCTGCTTACAGAGACTTTCATTTTGCATTTTTCGCTAGCCTTCTTTTTAATTTTCATCATGGACGTGTTCTTGAGGCGGAATGGCTTGGAGGGCTACATCGATGTGTTGAAGTGCAATATTGACATGTCGATTTCAACAGAGGTACTTATAGTGGTGTTGTTGAACAGACTGCGTTCAAATAAGGGATTGTGCGCAGATTTTAAATATACTCGTAGAATAGGGGTACTAGACTCCCCATTATGTCAAGCTTGTGAGGAAAAGGAAGGTATGCATATCTAGAGGAAAGGAGGGTGACTGTATAGATATATCTCAGGAAAAAAGCTTAACCAATTGAAAGCACAAAAGTAGTGTACCTTCAAAGTAGGTCACCCTGAAGGGTATATTATACACTACTTCCTATTCCTAGGAAAGAAGATTTTTGTTTTTTCATAAAAAGCGACCCCAACTTGAGCAAAATAAGTCGGGGCCTTTTAAAGATATGAATTATTGAGAATTCAGCAAGTGGAAAAAAAGAAAAGTCCGCCGTTCTTGTTCTCGCCTTTTCTCTGGAACTAATGGGTCGATTTTTTTTTAAATTCGGCACCAACGTCACAGGTTACCCCGAGACTATCCTCCTCCATCGACTTCACCATCCGTCATTTTGTTTCAAAATGGAGGTCGATTAGGAATCGTATATTATACCCATAACTCCGCCATTTTCGAAGATATTGATAATTTATAAAATTTTGTGCTAGTTTACATATTAATTTTAATGCTTAAAATTTAGGCTGTTTCTAGCAGTCGATAACTACAAGATTACGTACAAGACTCGTACTACACAAAGGAACCATCCCAGAGCTATGGATCTCACATCCGAATAGTCACGCTCTTTGGAGTTCACACCTAATGCACAGCAGGTATTTACTCGTAGTTCGGATGTCTCGTCGCCAGTTAAGGAAAAATCCTTTCCTTTGGTTTGTCTTCGGATGTGACTCACACCCATCGATATGTATACATACCTGTGTATACACAGTGTGTATACATATCGATGCTCACACCGGACGTGTTTCCTCAGTGTGTATATTTCTTGGGGTTAATGGTAACATAACATCAGAGAAGCAAATTGAAATACCGCTTTGAAGGTCTGATTGATAGGGATTGACTGGTTCGTTTTTGTAACAAACCAAGGCGGGAGCGGAAGGAGGGAGTGTTATGTAATGTCGCTTTGCTTACTTACCTCTCATGTTATCTATACAGTAATTAATTCAGTTAATTAACTTGGCTATGTCATTGGATTCTCACAAAAACGGCCATTGTGTGAGAATAATATTAATATATACAACGTGGATGATTACGTTATACGTGACATGTACAGACTTCGGAGTATAGAACGAAATCCTCTGGCCTCTAAGGGCTGAAGGACCACTAAAAGGAGTGCTTTTGGACAAATAAATGAAAGAAAATCTTGATACCTCGATTTCGGGAGGGTTTTCCCACAACGAAGTCGCTACAAGAGGAAAGAAGGAAAATGAAAGGATGCCGGCAAAAAGGGTGGAAATGAAGGATTGTCGATACGACGACGTGGTGAGTTTCCTTAACCTCGAATTTGTCTGGGGGCGGTGAGGGGGTTCATAAACCACAATTTTATTGAAGGGCGGGAGCATATGTCGCGGAAGATTTTAAAAGGGAACTGATGAGGTCAGCAGCAGCCAATACCGAGAATACTGATTTAAATACCCACTGATCGTGATAGTTCTTGCTCATTTGGAAGATCAGCCGAGGCATTAACAAATGAAGACGTCCTGGGGAAAAGGGGGTGATATAGATCTTATCTGACTTCGGAAAAAAAAGAATTTGAAAGAAGGAAAGTTGTAGGGGGGAAAATCGGATTTTGGTATAAAATTGTTTCGGAAATTCGAATTATAACATTTTTGAACCGAGAACAATAGAAAAATCGCTAAAAAATGGATTCATATCCATATCACCCCTTTTTTCCCTGAACTCTTCAAATAGTAGTATTATTATAATAACAAGTACTGATGTCAATATTATTGTGAGATGATTATATAATGTTGGCCTGATTGGTTGATCATATTCATCAGACCACTTATTTCTGAAAAAGCGACAAACAAGCCGCCTCGTACCTTACTTTCAGATGAACCCACTTCGGTGCTGGTTATCAGGTCGCACACATGAGCCTACCCTGTCATCGAATAAGCATTTGATGTTTATTACAGATCGGTATTACGCAGACTCCTTCAAAAGTCTCGTCAGGCGTTAAAATGATCCCCCCCCCACCTCACGCGAAAATTCCACTCCGAACTTCCCTTTATAGATGAGAAATTCGCGTCACGTTATGAATTCGACATCGTTGATTATTCATAATGTTATTTGAACGTGTGAAACTAGAGCTAGGAGTTAAGTTTGAAGTCGGGTTACACGTTTCACACTGGTCTTGTGCCTCGACTCAGTCGCCACTCAAAGCGGGAGTAAAGAGACTCTTGTATTCAAGTACTTCTTGCTCTCAAGTGTTTTAAAATTCCATCCAAGTCAAGGGAGTCGGAGGAATTCCGCAGCGGAATTCAGTAGAGACGCGATCATTACTCACGCATTTGTCATAAAAGTGCAACGTTACAACTCCAAACCGGAAAGTTTTCTCTTTGTTTGCTCTGCCATCTATCATCATAAGTATAAATGCCCAGTTACGACCATTATGAATGTCTCCAGGCCATTAAGAGGCTTCTTTTATGTCATGAAGTTTTGTTTGATATTGCAGACATTCTGCTAGAGATGTTGAGTTCATTTCGGTTTATACTGGGTGTCCCACGATACAATTTCGTTAAAAAAGCTAGTTGGAGAAAATTGTCAATGGTGCTTTATTTATGATTGTTTTACGTAGATCTCAAATCCAAATATCATTAAAAAGTTGGAACCATCTTTGTTTTTACATTACTCTATCTACTGTTGATCCTCTACAAGAACGTATCTTAACTAACCGTCCCGAGTTTTGATAGTCGTAAAGTACCTACATTAGTCTTCACTGGTACAATTTCACTCAAACAAACACTCGAATAAAACACTTTAGTGCACGGAAAGTGCAGAAAGGATTGGAATGAACTTTAATAAATATGACAGTCTCGACAGATTTAGTTGCAACATCCCTGGCTAGAAATCTCCTTGGTTCATCGAATTGGTACGATGATCGAAAAAAAATCATCAAAAATCGCATTATTGAAAACACACACAAAAAAAAAAAAAAAAAACAAAAAAAAACACGGTTTTCAATGGATTTTTTGTGGACTTTGAGTGACGAGTTATTCATTAATGAAATGGATCGTTCAATTCGAATGTGCTATAAAAATTTTGGATTTTTATGTACAAAATCAAAATTTCAATTTTTGAACATGATATTTTTAGTCAATTTGTGATGAAATGGTTTGCTGAGTTGCCCCTGTAACCCGGGGAGGTTAAGCAATTACGCCCGACCCAGAGGGGGAACTTGGTGGGGTGAGCGTAAAGCGATAAATGAACAACACCACGTTATTCAGCGTGACAAAATACTCGGCAAATCATGTATTACTTGTAGAGATTGAATAGCTCTACAGATCTACACATTTTGCGTTTAGCGCTCATTTTGAGCGTTTTTGCGCACGTTTTCGACTGCCCTACAATTCGTGTAGAATCCCATTCTGGAGCATAAAATGGACGTACATGACTAGGAGTAGGTATACGGTTCTACGTTGATTTCCTTATTGGACAGCACATGCTGCTTTGTGTTTTGATCTTATTGAACGAAGTTTTCATACGTGTATGTGTTTTACAGGCGGCGAAACTATTGGACGGATGTTGATGTGACGAAGATGGAAAGAAGTTGACGCCTGGAAGTCGACGTCACCAGAACTATTCAAGCTGATTGTCATCCATCGTCGAAATATTTCGGTATGTTCGACTGACTTTTTTTTTTCAATATATTTTATTGGTTTGTTTATATTATAGGTACAGCCGCAATAGGCGAATATTTATTTATATGTTGGGATGGTAAGGAGTTCATGTGCTTGAGGTAGCGACATGAAGCGTCATGTAGAAGGAGTTGGATATTTTTTTAGGTTAAACGATAATATCATGTTAACAGTGGTATAGTGTTCCTGCTTATTTTAGCCTTTTAGTAACCTGTAATAACCAGTAGAAATGCACCTGATCAATTATTTTTGGGAATATACTGGTTAATTCGTAGAATATATCAACATGGAGGAAAGTGGCAAGTAACCACATTCTGTGCATAAGCGTTCGGTATTTTACCTTTATGTTTCCTCAATAAAATCAAACTCAGTAGTAATTTTATATGCCCAATTGAAATAATATTTCAAACTATATTATAGTTTGTATGAGTGTAAGTCTCTTCTGTATTGAACGCTAGACGGATGGAACGCATAGATCCCATGAAATCGTGTGGAAAAGATCTTACGACAGGAATCCAGCAACCTCAGAAGGATTTTTATGGGTTGTAAACGGATGTATTTGAATATCTTCAATCTCCCGCATCGAGTGGGTTTTCTGGAACGCTGTACAACCAGTCGTTCTCTTCCTTTAGACGCCGATTTTATTTCATGTTTTCCTGGGAGTTTTCTTGATGGTTTTTGAACACATATCTGTGTTTTATACCGTTGTAGTAACGTAGTTTGAACTGATTCAATATTATGCCACTCGGTAGGTAACAATAACTTGATAACCCATTAAGATCACCCATTGTCCACAGGCGTTGTGTCATGTATCGACCTCATCAGGGTATGATGTTGTCAATATCTGTTTCAGGCTCAAACCCAATTACGTAGACGACAAAAAAATCGTTAGATCGGTTTCATCCCAACAAGACTTTTGATGGTTATTGAAAGGCTAATAGGATTAACGGTTCCGGTTTCTCCTCTCTAGGTAGAATTTTTGCCCGATAAATACGGCATAATCCCTCTACGATCTTGGCACTGAGCCAAGCTTCCAAGCTTCTTGGAGAAAATTCTCGAATAAAAGTTCTTGGAACCAATCATTAGCGAAGGGAGGTCTTAGGAGTTTATACCGCACAAATTCATTTCCGCTCCCAACTTTTCATTGTCGAAGTTTGAGACGTTCAATGAGTTCACTCTCAAAGGTACATACTTTCATCATACTTCTTAACCTTACCTTTTTAGGACCGTATAACATGGTGACAGTATTATGGCATACACATGATTCTGGATTGATTTTTGCTTTTTTGTTACAATTTTATTTCAGCAGGTTGTTCATCATGTTTTGCGTCTTCAATTGTAATTGTAGTCTGACGCCAAAAATCATACACAGCTACAGTAGAGTAAACACCTCATTCACAGAACTGACGAACGCCCTCTAATCCCTACCATTCAAGTACTGCATCACATCCTGCAGCCAGAAGGGGTTCTTAACTTCACTAAAGAGATGATTCCTCATGATGTGTCCTTCTATCCATGTGTTGTTGTTCAGATCCAGCTTCTCACAACTGGTCCTGAAGATGGTTTTTGCCTGCGACAAACTCTGGCCGTCCTCATGTATGACCTATGTATGGAGCCTTATAATATAAGGCTTATTATATTATAATGAGCTCGAGGGAGCTCATCAAGCTGTCAATGCCTGAGCTGCACTTGCAGTCCTTAGGAGTTCGTATTTGAATACGAAGGTGCATCAGGCGTATATAGGAAATAACGCTGAATCCGAAAATGTGGTCAAAAGTAGAAAAAAGTTGGTTTAAAGTGAAGAAACGTGGGTTTTAATGGCAAAAAAACATGGTTTTCTGAAAAAAAAAAACTTGAAAAATCATATCTTGGGAACGGATTGAGATAGAAAGGTGCGGTTGGCGGCGTTCTACTCAATTTTCAGTATAATTTTACCCAATTCTTTCTTTTACACCAACTGGCGAACTCCCTTTTCATATATATTTATAATGGACCCATAAGCGATTGAGCCAAATTTCAGAATTCTGAGTCTAAACCACACGCCTCAGAAAAGTCGTGAGAAATTTAATCAATATTGGAACGACTTGTGGCAGGTATTCGAGGACTCTCGGACAACGAAGGGCCGATATTATTCAACTAAAAGAGTTAAAGGGTTGAGTGGACATTTTGAGCTCGCAAGTCAAAAATGAATCCCAGAAGTTATTACGAAGCCACCTTGTTGACTCTGCGGAAATTGCTGGAGTTCGGTGGTTTTGAGGTTTAGCAGTCACGGGGTCCGAGAGATTTCGCATTACCACGACCGATATGGGCGGGAAGCGAAGGTTGAAATGACCTGAAATGCTCAGCTTTGAATAGTATTAGACTTGTCGGCTTTTGTGGATAATAATGTCGGAAGTATTAGAGCGATGCTAGGGAAACCTCGACATTTCTCGTTGAAACTCGACAGCCGTTTCTATTCCACAGATTATAATGCTCTGTTTTGGGTTTATGGAGGATGATCCCCAGATTTCCCGTGTGTGTACGTAAGGACGACAAGTAGCTTTAAACCGTCTTTGTCCCCGTTTCTAGTTGGTTATAAACTACGAGTGTAATGGTCGTAACAACTCTCCTGTTAACATTCTTCCCTCGACGATGCTGTTTAACTATTTTTCAAAGTCTCACGGGGAATCGAGAAATAAAGTGACATTTTCTTAACGAGATTGAAACGGTATAAGAGGACGCCATTAGCGAGAAGGATGTAGCTCGCTCAATGATTGAAAATTATAGCCGGAGCGAGCTCACCAGGTTTTGAGTTGAAAACGTTCAACTTCGTTTGCTCTTACAAAACGGAAATTGTACTTTCTTCTCTCGCTTGAATGAAACGAATTATTTTTGATATCAAGTCGTAAATGTAACTTTATGGAATGCCAGTGAAATGGGGAGCCGTAAGTAACTATAAATGTTGATGAGCAGGAGATGTTTTCAATAATTTCTATTAGAAGAGGATCCTGAACTTGGAGCAACTGCGGTTTAGCCACGGCTTTGGTGATGGGAGCCGGGGTAATCTTTTATAGAAAACAGTGGAAAACGCAGATTTTGGGTACTTGCTGCTTAGAAAAGAAAATCTGCGGAAGAGTTCATAAAGAGAATATAAATTCATAATATCCTAGTCATCCAGGGGGCCGTAAGTTACAGTAAATGTTCATCTTGGCGTATGATAAACGTAGGTATCATACTTCTCTGTATTCATTTTGGTTTATTATCTTCGATAATGAACCATTAGCATCGCCCAAGAAAAGAAAAAATACCCCCCCCCCCCCCTCAAAATTTCAAACGAATTTTGTTTGCTGTGATTTTAGGGGAATGCTGTGTTTTTGTGGGTGACTATTACTGTTCCAAAATTGAACAATATTAAATTCGGCTTCGAATGAGCCCACTAAACGTTAATTTCAATCCGTTGTGGTATTTCAAACCGTAGTCGCGTTTGGAGTGAGATAGATGACATACTAGTCGGACAACCGCATCCCCGGAGCGGTTAGGGCGTTGCATTTACTCCGGAAATGTAATATCAACGTTCCTGCAATCTTGGACTGTTCGAAGCCCACCGAGCTGAAATGGTCGGTTTTATTTCCGGTAGCCTGTTGCCAGTTGGTGAGATCAACTTGTAGATCAGCTTCATCTCCCCCTTTCAAATGCAAATGACCGGAGCTCTTGAGATGTCTACGTCCTCGATTTGGTTGAAGTGATTCTATATTGTAAGCTTTGAAATGTACTGAATCTCTTCCCTCTCATACCGTTTCCAGTTGGGCAAAAAGGATCATCCAATCAAAGTTATCATAAATTAATCACAGGGATGACCCTTTCTGATGCACCACTCTCACCACAGCCAATCAGGCCTTATCCTTTCCAAACATTGTACGCATCACACTAGTGTTGATTACGAATCGAATCGAAGTGATCATTTAGGATGAAATGGACCTTCAAGAAGACTTCAATTTACATTTAAAAAAAACGTTGATAATCTAGATAGATTTTGAATAGAAATGAGGTAGTCATCTAGGATGGAATGGACCTTCGACAATAGCTCGATTCACGTCAAAAAAACTCGAAATAGTTGATTTCGACTCGAATTGAGATAGTCCTTCGAGACGACTTCAATTCGCCTCAAAAACGTTTTGAATCGAATTAAGGGATTCATTTGAATGAAGTGGACCTTCGATTGTTATCATAAACTTAAAAAGGAATGTTGATTCAAATTGAATCAAATTGAATCGAATTGAATAAAAAACGTCGAAAAACCCAAAGAAGTTGGTTTTGAATCGAATTGAAGTACCTATTGAATCAACAGTCATACATTACTTCTAAATTTAGAATGAAATGGACCTTAGAGAAGACTACAATATCACCCCAAAAACGTCGAAAAAATCGAAATATGTTGATTTTGAATCGAATCGACATAATCATTCAGGATGAAACGTACCTTCGAGAAAATTTGAATCGCCTCAAAAACGTCGAAAAACTCGAAAAAATTGATTTTGAGTCGAATCGGCATAATCATTCAGGACGAAATGTACCTGCGAGAAGGCTACGATTGTGATTACCTCAAGAACATCGATTGATTTTGAACCGAGTCGAGGTATTGAATTGATGGTCATTTAGGATGAAATGGACCTTCGAGAAGACTTCGATTCACTTCAAAAACGTCGAAAAAAGTTGATTTCGAATCGAGTCGACATAGTCATTCAGGATGAAATAGACTTCGAATACGCGTCGAATACGCCCAGAAAAAACTCGAAAAAGTTAATTTTTTGATTCGGATCTTTTTCTTCTTCTCTGTTCCTCTCCTACCGGAGGTTGGAAATCATCTTGGTTTGTCACTTCCAGCTCTGAACAGTTCCTGTAAATTGCAGATGTTCCTTTCTTTGCGATTGCCAATCCAACTTGTCCTTATTTTTCATCATCCCTTCTAAAAGGCTATTTTTCCTTCTAAAATAAGCTTGATTGGGATAGAGAAATACAATTGAGTTGAATAAATGTGTCGATTGTGAGCATATGTACCTATATTTCATGTCATATAAGTTATGTCATTCGCCATAACACTTCTGGCGGATTGGCCGGCCCTAAACCGCTGTGCAGTTTAGTGTTATACCGCACAGTATGTCACAACTAGGGATGGGCATAACGGTTATTTTCGAGAAACGTAAAATAACGTTCGTTATATTAAAATAACTGTCAAAAAAACTAGTTACAAAAAAACTAGTTTCTTTTCTTCTGAATGAAAAACGGGTGGAACAGCAGGTTTTAGTAACTAGTTTTTTCGACAGTTATTTAATAACGAACGTTATTAAATAACGTAAAATTTTTACGTTTCTCGAAAATAACCGTTATGCCCTTCAAACTAGTTTCTCCACCCATCCAAAAAAAACTAGTTTCTCGTTTCTTGACCCGTCCCTAATAACGGTTACTTTCGAGAAACGTAAAATAACGTTCGTTTTATAAAACAAACTGTCGAAAAAACTAGTTTCATTTCTTCTTAATGAAAAACGGGTGAAACAGCAGGTGTTCTAATATGTTGTTAGTAGTTACAAAGAAAACGAAAAACTGTATTTTTCAACTGTAATAGGAAAAACGAAAACTTTGTCGGCGCATTTGTTGTTCGTGGTTTGTTCCGAGTCATATTTACCTCATAATCAACTATGTTTCGGAACAAACCACGAATAACGAATGCGTCGACAAAGTTTTCGATAGTTCAATTCAAAAACTAACACCTACCTACTTTTGCCGTTTTTTTTTGTAACTAGTTTCTTTCAAATTGAGAAACGGTTATAACGGTTATTTTTTTC
The DNA here is from genome assembly GCA_963920205.1 of Stenodema calcarata. Lineage (NCBI taxonomy): Eukaryota > Metazoa > Arthropoda > Insecta > Hemiptera > Miridae > Stenodema > Stenodema calcarata. The sequence continues at coordinate 16,923,779 of OY986060.1, forward strand.
AAACTAGTTATTTAAACTAGTTTCTCGTTTCTTGACCCATCCCTAGTCACAACACACGCACATCACATGCGAGATTAGTTCAAGTGTCGGACGTAGATTTTGCGAATGTGAATCGATTTTATATGGTTACATATATTTTAAAGGGCTATTTACCGGGAAGCTCTACCGCCGTTATACGAATGTCGAGACGAAGTACCGCTATACGTATTTATATAATAATATTTATTATAACGTATAATATGTGAAAGAATTTGGAGGGAGTTACCGCGATCAAGATGGTTCTCGGTTAGTAAATACTCAACGTAAATCCGATCAAAGGTGATTTTGTTGCCCCGTCCCGCTTTGTGCTCTTGTTCAGTTGAGGTTCTACAAAGCCGCCACTCAATTCAAGGCCGCGTTTGATCCGCGAACGTTGAATTACAAAGTGTATTGAACAGGCCCAAAAAAAAAAAAAAAAAAAAAAACAGTTTTTTCTAATCTCTTCCATCGTTTTATTCAAAACTGGATTGAACGAATTTTTCGCTCACCGTCAAAACACTCATAACGATTTCAAATATTGAACAAACACTTGGCTCATCCTCAAAGGATTCCGGTAAAACGAGAATCAAAATAAAAACACAACCGAAAATCACGTTCAAAATGGTACCGGTAGAAAGACACACGGACGTAACGGAGATTAAATGAACTGCTGTCAATACCCTCTCCGGATGTTCCCCCTAATTCACTTAGAGGGGGAAAAAGTAGCCTGATTCTAAATGCCCTAAACTCTCTAGTAGGTACCTGAACAGTAAATCCACGAAACGCAGGAGAGCGATATATCACCGCCACCCTAGGAAACGATTTTTCACCGCCTAACGCCCGTATCTCAGTGTCCTCAGTTATACGCACTGATAAACAGTTCGTCTCCCTGACCCAACCCCTAACAGTACTTACTCCCTTCATATCAAAATTCTATAAAAACAAATAACGCAGGCATATACGGTTTGGTTTGCAGAGATGGGCGTATTTTTATTCACGGTATGGCAATTTGTGTATATGTATACGAATAACATAAAATTCATACTCCGAATATGAATTTGGCCTTATTAACATTTTCAAGTATGATTATCTCGTTATTCACAAATTATCGCCAAAACCGAATATATAAAACTGGGATGAAAATCTTTCAAAACACCGCTGACAAAAAATTTTCCTCACCTCTAACCCGCCAATACTGTTGAAGGAGATGTAGGGTGATTCTCCATCAACAAATGCTCGCCAGTGATTCCACTGCAATGGAGGTTCGTCGCCTCGAAGTTGTTCAGATGATCATTTCCTGAGCTAGAACTTCTTCATATTTTTCAACTCCCCTTTTTCTCTCCTCGCATAGTTCTGCTTTCGCAAAAGTGTATTTTAAGGGGAATGTGACGGTTTCAGAGTTGTAAATAGAACCACTTGAGATGAGGACGGACCAGCTGACAGATCCGTTATTCCCTCAAGCTGGAAGATAAAGTTGCTACATGGAAGGGAGAATCCCTCCGGGGTCTATCGTCCCACTCCTCCCTACAGTTGTGTGGGTTGGCGGTGAATTAAGCTGTATGAGCACCTAGTTTATCACCACCTTGTCACAGTTACTTGTATGTAATGTTTTGTTTGGAAAAAAAAAATAAAAAAGTTTTCAGGTTGACGCGCGAATATTCGTTCATACAGGTAGAGTTTATCTTGTCCCGTATATTTTAACTTTGGAAACTGCCAAGCCGATTAACCAAACGGGGGTTAAACTCTTTTTCTTCACGATCTTTTTGCGGCTCGGTCCCCTCCAAACACCCTCCTCCGTCATCAAGGTTGTATTAAAAATTAGATTCATCCGCTCTAATGTAATTAGCTACTCGGAGCGGGTCTCAACGAGAAAATTCTCGCCGCCGTTATCTTTGTTAATTCATCCTGAGGTGGAAATTCAAACAACCCTATTATGCTTCTCATTGAGCATCCCCTCGCCCAGCATCAACCGTAACAAATCTGGACTTTTTATTAATATTGGATTCAACTGGGAATGCTAATGGTTCCTAATGGAAACCATCAGGAACCATTTATAAAGTTTTGCTTGTCCTCGATGGTAAATGAGGCACTTGAAGGCACCTAATCGAATTTTACTCGCACGTACTTCTAATTTGTGTCGTAGCAAAGTTAAGATGAAAACTCTTTTTGAGTGAGCAAAGACGGTAATGGTAGTAGAGTATTTTAATTTAAATCCACCAACCCCGTTGCATTTTTAATGTTGACTGAAACCTGATTCATGTTTAATTGAGCCTGAATATAGAGCCACGTTCTGGTTTGGTAACTACTTTAAAATGATGTAGTACACATCAGTCGTTACGCCTCCTAGAAAACGTGCCCAGATAAAACCGCCTAAAACTTACAAGATATGATGGACGGTTTAACCTTCTTACAACTCAATGCGCTACACCAGGGGTCGGCAACCGCGCGCTCGATAGGGGCGCTGAAGGCGGTTAATATCACTTCGAACCCCCCCCCCCCCTTCATCTCTTCATTCAAAAAGAGGTACTTTTTTGGGTACATAAAATAAATATTGAAGGGCAAAAATGAAGAAAATGACAGTTTATGTAATAAATTCAGCCTGTACTTAAAAAACAAAAATTAATTTGAAGACTTCAGTTGACACTAAAATTGGGAACAAATCCGGAAATAATTATGGTGAGTCAGTGTGACAACTGACACCGGATTTCGCTGGTCACTATTTGCTTGAAGTCGGGTCATAGTTCGTGACTGCAGCTCGCAAACAGTCGTTAAGGTTGCTGTCCAGCAAGCGAGCTGTGTGGGAAGAACCTACTTGTTATTCAAATATTGAAAAAAATTATAAATAACGTATAGATGTTATTTAATGCAATCCAAAATTGATAGTTTAGTTTCTATTGTTTTTTTTTTTTTTTTTTTAATATATTTTTTAGAATGCCAATATATTTCTCAAAATTCAGATGTTCAGAACGGGTCGCGGGCGCAGCGAAAGCCTTGCCTGTGCGCACCCAGCACCATAAAGTGGCCAGTGCTTCCTACATTCATTGATTTGAACTTTGAGTCGCTTTGTTGTTGAACTGAACAGTCGCCTCGAGCCCAACAAGGTTCGCGCACAGGCTCGTTCATGCTCGGGGCTGGTCCTCCCCATCCTCTCAATTCGCTCTGTGTAAACACGCCGATCTGTTCTCCGAATCTAGTAATCAATGTAAGATGCAATCTCAATGTATTAGGTGTTGTTTCGCTGTGTTGTGTAGGAGATTAACAATAAAATGCTGTCAAAAGTATTAAATACAAATTTTGTACTCATTCTGAAGTAGTTCCATCCAAAACCGCTCTTCATCCTCACGTAAGTCGCCGTACATGATGATATTCTCCTGAAGTGCTACTACGCTCATTGACTTCATAGCCCCAATGGCGGTTCCTTTTCATTTGTAACGCACTGTGATCCAATTGAAAAAAAAAAAAAAAAAAAAAATGAAAGACTCCAATTTTTCTATTTATATTGAAAAATATAATGAAGACTCTAGGAATGTCAAATACTCCCCCTGTTGTACACTTGTATACTAATAGACTATTGCCATGAATATAATATTGATTGACCTAGTAAATTATCAATATGAGAGACATTACCCTTTGAGAATAATTCTCAAAGGGTAATGTCTCCAGCACTGATATACTTAAGGGATGGATCACCGCAAGGGTGAATAAAGGGATGCAAATATATGAATCTGCCTTGACTGAACCAGAAGGTAAAAGGAATATATATAGTCCATATCAATATTTTGACTTCTGGATTTTTGTCTCCTTATTATTTTACTCTGTTTTCAGTCTGGTGCCTTGAGGTTCGGCAAGGAACTCTACTCGAATTAAGAAGTGAAGGAGACCAAAATCCGTGAAAGGAACCTGAAAGACGCCTCAGGTTGAATTGAACTTAAATCTGGTTTTCCGGACCGGCGCCTCCTCCATTCCATCCACTGAAAAAGAAACGGACGGGAGTATTGAGTGGTACTTTTTCTCAACGTTAAAAATTGATGTGGAAATCCAGGTTTGTATCAGTCCTTTGCCGTTTTCATTGAAAAGTAGGTACTATAATAATATTATATTATATCGTCGCATAAGGAGCAACAGAGCCTAACTCACAATGTGGACAAAATGAAGTTAAGACACTTTTTAAATGTCACAACGGATAGCGTGGCGTCATCAGAATTGCGAAAATCGACTATTTAAAGCGCGTTTAGGTCGGTTTAGATACATATTATATTATAGGCTTTATTTTATTGTCGGGAGGAAGTGCAATTAGCAGGATCATACTTCCAATAGTTTATTAAGCTTAGCCTTACTTTTACAGGATTTTGGCGCAGCTAAACCCGTAAATTCCTAATCTATGCTCAATATTCCTAACTATCCTTTTGTTTCTAAACAACATCTTGTTTTTCTCGTTCATTTTTGAGATGCTGTTTTGATCAATGTAGGTAACCATTTTGCTGTATTATCATGGTAATGTTTCAAGTGGGTACCTGTACAAGTAGGAAACTCTAAAAGTGTACAATTTTACAATAATTTCAACAAGAAAATCGAAGAAAAAACTCCCAAAGCAACACCACCTACCCCACTGTTTCTTAAGATGACATCACGTAACCCTCACGAATTTTCGTTCGGAGCACTAACTCATTTTAAATCATGGTTGGATACTTCTGGGGAGCCTACAGTAAGGTAAAAGTGGTAATTTTATGTGAAATTGGGGGTAGTTTTGGAATGAAAAAGTTTTTTGTCTTTCCTGAAAAGTTGTGAAAAATTGGTTAGGCTGTGTTGCTTCTTAAGCGACGATATGGTGTTTATTTATTTATATTTTAAATTAAATTGAGCTTGGGAGGAATGTTAATTCCAGAGTTTTGAATTATTATCTTCGATAATAAACCTTTGGAATTGCCCAAGAAAACAAATCCAGGAGGCGTTGGCAACACTGGTTTCAGTTTCACCTTCAGCATTTCATTTAAGTTATTAATGGGGTAATTCATCATTCTATATTCGGCCTCCGCCATTTTCATGACTATTGACAATCAATTTACTAACAAAAAGGAATATTGATATAGAAATACTAATATCGAATATTTCTGGCAATGTATCGGTACCATCGATGTTGTGGACTTTTGATGTGTGAAACATCGAACACCGATGTTGATGCTATGATGTCCCAACCCTAGTCCGCCGTACGTCGTCCGCGGCGCTTAGCGCTGTGCTAAAATTACGAAATTTGGTTTACGTGCTCGGATAACACCCACGATGACCTTTGAAACTTTTCATAACCTTAGGTCAATGGAAAGGAGTTAAAAACGAATTTTGAAACTTTGAAAAAGCAAATCTCGCGAAAAATTTCAGTTCAAGTTTGACGCCGTCCACGGCACTTTGTGCTAAAATTATGAACACTCCTCCAAACTCCTGCACTCCACCAAGAAACGAGTTGTAAGCGATCGGAGCAGTAACTTGACATACGAAATGGATTGAACGCGTCTTGGAAAAGAAGCGGTTTACCGTCGAATAATGTTGATTGAGCCACATTTGTTTGATGTACTTGTACCTACGTGTACAACTCTTACGATCGGCGGCAGTACTGTTGCTTTCGACGTGTAAACTAATTTCGTTATTAGCTTTCAACCGCATACGTCGTTCTATTACGAGTAGTTCCATCTCATAGAGGAGTTCAATGAATTTCAATCAACCCTCATCCAATGATGTATACGAACTGGGTAATGAACTTTCTTGGGGGTTTTCGGGAACTCTCTCCCCATTCTCTCCTCGTTATATAACGAAGACATCTGACTAATGTGTATTCTCTTCGGCGCTTTTCACGGGTGGGAGAGGCATCCCCTCTCCGGACCGCAGCATCCACGTCTTCATTAACGTCATTAGCCACAAAACCTCGTTAAACGCGAGGATGGATGAATGCCTCGGAAGGAAGGTGGCAGGAAAACAATTAGGGCCGTAAAAAGCACTCATCGGAAATTATACCCCATCAAACGAGTTTTCATTCACCCATCAAAATCTAAAAGTTGAGAAGTTTGCGGGGGAGAGTTTTAAGGCTTTAAAGGTTTCCCTACTCAAGTCAATTTAATTTCGACCCAACAATAAGTTACAGCATGTTCGACAGTTCCGGGCACCTGGTTTCGACGTTGGCAATAGTGTGTGGGAAGAAGTGAAGTTGAACATCTGCCACGTGTGCGCTGTCACATATCCCAGTTCAAATCGGACGAGATTTTCTATTCCCTATTCGCTTCGGCTTCCAATCTGACGGGAAGATTGTTACCACGAAAATGATTCAATACAATTTGGAGAATCCTCACAATCTCACAACAATTCTACTCAACGCTGACAGACAATTCATTGATTTTATACACGATTGAAATGGGGTTCGGAAAATAATTTCGATGTCGGGACGACGTAACGCAGTTTGAATACACTGTCGAACAAATAAACATTTTGACATTTGTCTTACCGCTGGGGGCATGACAAATTTCGCCACACGGGAAAAAAGTAACGCGATACCAATAAACAGCAACGGGCGATTTTGACATGGACATTGTCTTAACGCTGGGGGTCATGACGCTGCCCCGGAGCAGCTAAGTGGCTCCTACTGCTAACTTCTGTGTTATTCACTCGATGAAGCTGGAATTTGGTATGTAGCCTCCTTAGGATTCACCCGCAGAATAGGTCCAGGATCAACTGAGTGGTTCCTGCAGCTAGTTTCTATGTTGTCTGTGCTATTCAATCTATGAAGCTGTAGTTTGGTTTGTAGCCAACAGGCAACTTATGAACTGACACAAACACCACTCCCTCCTCACATTAGCCCACACGGCAATTGTAACACGATACCAATAAACAGCATTATCAGGACTCATTGAAGTTATTCAATTTTTATCGTCATTTTGTTTTACTTGAGACACAAAATCACAAAATACTATTTTACAGGTGGAACATGAGACATATCCATTTACCGACTTATCTGCATGTAGTGTAGTTACTCAACATAAGTTTACTGATTTGCATTAAGAACTTGTGTACACTTGACAATTTAATAAAAATCCTGTGGTTTGTTATTCCATTTAAATACAGATGAGATTTTCAGGGGCTGCAAATCTCATCTGTATTTAAATGGAATAACAAACCACAGGATTTTCATTAATTATATTATGCATGCATATATTATTGTGCATATATTATTTTCATTATATTATGCATGACAAAATCCGGATAGAATACGCGTCCAGAACCAAGTTCATCCAATTATTGTATTATTCTAATTATTGTATTATACACAATAGACAATTTCTTTTCACACCTTGGAAACCAAATAATCAAATCAAATAATTGCAGATTGTATAAACATGAAATGTATCTCGTTTTTTGGTAGTTTCTGGGATCTAATTCTGCGCCAAGAAACACGAATATGACGAAAAGTTTTTATTAGCTCATGTTCTTAAGTTGCAAACACGACTGATTGAAGGTGAGTTTACCTTAAAAATCTGTGTTGTTGCCTCGAATCATTTCTCGTTTTGTCTTGCAAAAATAAAAGTTTACTCAATCTTTTACCTTTAGTTCTATTTCTTTGTTGATTTGATCCTTTGAAAATAAATGTTCGATCGGAACAGAAGTTCCGACAGTAGTTAAATATTTGAAGGCAATCTTACAAAGCTTAGGAAATGGAATTTTTAGATCTTGCCAAATCTCTTAAGGATTCTCATGAAGCCTTCAAGCTATTGAGCTACGGTAGTAGAGCGATAACTCATCAGAAATTGTACTGTGACCTTGGTTTCGGGTTTGGACCTGCCCCACAATGATCCTTGAAACTTGTCACAGCCCTTGGTCAAGGGGAAGGGGTTCAAAATGAATTTTGAAAAATTTAGATAGGACGGTTACATTTGAATAGAGTTTAGTTTTTAGAATTTTTTTAAGACCATCCGGAGGTTTGTATGACCATCCGTTCTTCGACAATGAGCAGATCGAAAGTCGTCAACATGACAGTGAATCATGGGGCGGCCTGGCTGAATCATACTGGCCTAGCTGATTCAAACAGCACATGAATTTCGAGTTAATTAATTGTTGGTGTGGTAGGTGCGTCCAGGCTGATTGCGGTTATCCATTATTGTGGGTTGGGTTTCAATAAAACCACCTTGTAGCAGCCAATATTGGAACCCAACCCACAATAAAAGAGTTAATTAATGATAACTCATAATAATAATTAAATTACTTGGTAATAATTAATTACACTCGATGAAAATAGCGTAAAATGAGGAGATGGGACTATACAGTAGTCCAACATCGAAATATGTTAAACTAGATTATTCAAATAAATTCAAGTCTTGAGAACCTAGAGAAACTCTAAAGCGTATAAGTAGGTACGAATTTACTGAACGCATGCTTTTACGAATCGTTAAACGTACCTTTGTCAGGTACTTGAAGAAACGTGAACAATTAGGTATTCTTCTAAAATTAAATTTAAAAGAGAATAAACCATGAACTGATTGATAAAATTCTGATTAATGATAAAACTCTTCACACTCTAACTGTTTCGTTGGTTTTACACAGGTACTACAGAAGAAGGTACATAAGAGCTCACCACACTGTTGAACTGATTCGTCTTGTCCATCGAGGCAGTCCGGAACGCCGTTGCACACCGCCGATGTGGAGATGCACGACGATTCGTCACATCGGAAGACCGGCGACGTGGAATTGCAACTCAACTCGTTGACTCCTGCACAAAATCAAGACGGTTGGTTTGAGTAACATCAAAGTTGATGTCCATTTTGTCCAGTATTTTAGTATGTTGTCTGATTTTTAAGTATGTTGTTTGGGCTCATTTTCCGGCCTTTTCAAGCCCTTATGTCCCCTTTCTCATATTCCCCCTACTCTCTCACGTGTCAAACCCAAGGATAAACTGCATGATCCACATATTGCTCTTCACCGGACGACACTACTTGAGTACTAAAACTCACAGCACATTCTACATAATGCATACTCATAATTATGCTTTCCCCCGCTGCATTTACATGAGCGGTCCCTTCAATCACGATGAATTCATGAATAAAGCTGTATTTGAATTATTCACAAGAAGCCCATCGCAAGCTTTGACGTTTGGATTATTCGGCTAACACGTGTCATCGATTCATTCGATCAATTGATATACGGGTCGCGTTGTTGAAGTAGGCCGACCAAAATATGTATAATAAAGTGTGCACACGTTTGAAAAAAGTGCAAAAATTGAATTTATGCGCGAAAATCACCTTTTCCTGAATTTGTTGAAAATGAACAAAAAGGGCAGTTTATAAATGCGCTGGTAAATGAGGATTTATGACGATGAAATTATTCGGCTAGTGACTGGCTGGCGCTTTTAGGAGTACCAACGTACTGAATCGTCTTCAGACCAAAATCCCACAAACTAATTTTAACTGAAGTTCAAGTTATTATGGTTAAAGTAAAATTTCGCAAGAAATAAGTTTGAATTATCTTGTTCGAAAAACGGCCGCTTTGCAGCGCTCCAATCGGCAAAAATTCGGATTTACGACCCACGCGCACACCCTATTGTAGCGGAAAAAGTAGGTGGATTTCATATGATTCTTTCAAAACGCATTCTCACTAATGGAGTGAAAAATTATTTTAAAAAATGGTGGTGGAGGAGGGAGTGGGGCTTATAATCTTCAGAACCAAATCGATTGCTTAACGCCAGAAAGAAGTAGTTCATGCCAACTGGTTTCCAGCATTTCTCAGAAGTCAGGGCTTATAAGTAGAAACTTGAAATCTCTACCTTGTTGCTGAGGAATCCCTTTTGGTGTTACCTTGAAATCCCCTTTTTATCATCAATGTTCTAGTGAAATGGAGTTGCTTGTATAGCTGGTATTAAGAAATTTTTGTTTAGTTTTTTTCAGAGAATTGAAAATCTTAAGAAGAGAATTCTTAGGGAAGTGAATTCTTAATAACAAATTATTATGACTTCAAAGTTGAGATTGATTCTCTGAATTCAAACTTACAGTTTAGGTGGATCTGTACACTATTTAATTTCTACGAACCAGTAGACCAGTATCGGTGCTACTAGGGGCTGTGCCTGCCTCGGTAGTTTCTCTTGTTACGCCAGTGGTCCGCAGAGATGTTTTTTAAATTTCCCCAAGTCGGACGAGTGGACCCATTTCCAAAAAAATTCGGAAGGTAAGCCCTTCGTTACGTGCCTAATTGTCCACCGACTCTTGAATCTTCGGGACCATCTAGTGAGGAAGCACAAGGATGTTTCGAGGCAGAAGCATATCCACATCCACAATGTCATTTTTAGAGTATTGATCGGCCGCAGCCTCTCAGTTTCCATCATTTTCATATTGAGTTATTATCATCCCCTAAACTAACCAGCTCCCGCCTTTCCTGCGGTAGCGACCCTTCAGGTTTTTCATCTCCAGTAGAGCACCTTTCCAAACATTAATTTTTTTCCATTATTCCTCGTCGTGTAATACTTCCTGGCATTCGGCTATTGTACCCTTAACATCCTACCAATTACCTGAGTACTACGTTCTCGTCGCGTAAGGACCTTCATACGCTCCTTATACACAATCGGCTTTCCGGGTCGTTCCCCTCTGAGTTTTTCCACATACAATTTTTCCGTTCCAGTTAAAATTATAGCAACCGTTCCACAAAGCTAATTGATGGAAAACCTTCAAAAACCTTCAAAAATAGTACCTACCGCGGCTTTTTTGCTTATATTGGTTATTGGATTGCAGTAAATTATAGGCGATTCGAGCGTCCATCAAGAGCTCAGAAACTAAATTTAAAAACTAAAATCTTAAACATCCACAGTGATGCAGCACGGCTATAAGAGCAAATTTTCGAAGAAATAACTGGCTTCATGTGAAATTTCTCCATTGAAGGATGTCCATGAGGAAAATCTCAAGTATCAATCACGTTTCTTCATCTTCAATGTTTAGTTAGAGAACGGAATAACCCCCCCCCCCCCTAAAACTTCCTAAAACCCCCTTTAGAGTGGTCCGATGCCCATCTCCAACCGTAGCCTTAGGTACGATTGCCTGGACGGATTTTTTTGTGCAAATTTGAACTTTTTATCTCAATTCTATTGAGTTATCGATAGATCAAATATATACTTATAATTTTTGGTGTCTTTTGCAGTGGATTCAGAATGGTCTGAAACGAAGTTTGGTATCCTTCGAAAATTCGCTAAAATGCATACCAAAATAAATATACCATTTATTTCTATGATGGCCACCAATTGAGCAGTCTGCAAATTTGGCAACTACTGCAAAAATAAAATTTTGGATTAAGAAGTTCAGGTACATGGAAAGTAGGTCCCTAGATTATTACCTGGTTATTAGATTCGTTCTTGTGTTATAAAGAATTAAACTGTTGCCAATTTTAGTCAAAACAACTCTGAATGGTAACGTAGGTTGAAACGAGGCTGAGAGCTGCCTGGAACTCGAGATGATTGAGTTAATTAGTTTAGGTTTGGGTTTCTTTTATAGTTACCTAAATGATAAGATTTGTTTCGATTGGCTCCACTAATTTGATGGCGTTGCCTTCTTTTTCTGTGCTGCCTTCTGAGATTAAATGAAAAATGAGAATGCGACAAAAAATTCAGTTTCGTTCGGTGATTGAATACCTGTGCAGCTCATAACTTGGAATACTCGCCACCTTATTGGATGGGAAAAATCGGTCTTGATTAAATTTTCTCCGAATGTAATAGGATTTTCCTGTTCTCCGGAGTGAAATAATTCTTTTTCTTGCGTTAGGACAAGTTAGATATACATTTTTTCGACTTGATTTTTTACAAGGCTCAATATTTTTAATCCTCTGGAATATTAAAAGTAAGTAAAAAACCAGAACGCAAACATTCGAATGTCGAGTGAGACGCAAACGATCGATAGTCGAATAATAGAGATAACGCTCGAATAACGCTCTTTTCCGATTGGAGGAACCTACCTAAATGTTTTTTGGAGTTTCACGCGAATCTTTTCGTAAAATGTGAAATTGAAGTCTGATTCATCCTGCTGGAGAGGCTCCTATTTTCAAATGATAGCAGGTCATTTAATTTTCCTTCCATTTCCGTTAGGGCTTTCAAGTTTATTTTATTTTTATTTGAGTAATTTCTCCTTTTTCTAGAAACAACAAACCTGAATCAACATGAAACTGGAAATCGTAAAATTGGCAATTTCGCCCTTTTGGGATTGAGCAGGAGTAACAGATCCGTCCTTCTGGCGCTGAGCCGTCGATATGGGCGGTTACTGAGTACTGTATTTGGCCCGTTATTTTTTATCGTGTTTATAGACGAGCTTGGTGATGTTGACTTTCGGAAAGACAAACATGTTTGCGGTGTCGTCCGCGGTACTGTTAGTCACTGGTTCTAATTGGGGTAGAACATACGGCCTGGGGTATGCGCATAGTTTACTCGTCGCTAGTTAATCATAAGCTGTCCTGTGTCTCTTTTAGTCTGTCTGGTTTGGATGTGTTTTGAATGGCGTACGAATTCACACGATTAATTGCGAACTAACAATTTGTCTGTCTTTGCTATTCTACATCGGGGCTATGACACAATATCTGGGTGTAATTTTTTATTTTCTCGTGAAATGAAAAAAGAAAATAGACAGTGTTAATTAAAGCTACTCGTAAATAAACTGATGTATACAGGGTGTCTAGTGTAACTATTCAACAAACTCAGGGAATCGATTTTTCAGGTAATTTGCAACAAAAAAACTCTGCAAATTCTTGACACAACGGTTCATTATCTTCTTTGTACAGATCACCCTTCTGTCTAGATCACTAGGTCTAAATGTCTAGATCCTAAATGTTAGATTAATTATTATTATCAATTTTATCAAGTACCTACCTAGTGAAAATTATTATAATTTATTGTTAGGTATTAATAATTCGTATTTATTATTAATAATAATTATTATTAATTATGATTAATTAATACGATATAATTCTGGGGTTTTTAATACTACGTCGGTAATAATTTTTTTATAAAAGAAGTACCTACCAACAAACATTCGAAATTACCTTCATTTCCGTAGCACGAAACGCACCTCAGAACAATAAACTCGACATCACTTAAGCCATATGTTGTTCCAAAGAGCTTGTTAATATGAAAATGGACCTGTATTTCAACAGTTTGATTCACGATCGTGTTGTGAGGCACAATCTTTGAGCCGTCATTGTGAACGAACGGCTGGTCGTACAAAGCTGCGGATGGTCTTAAAAAATTCTACGGAACAAACTCTATCTAAATATGAAATAAAAAAAAACATATCGTTTGATGGGAATTTTTCGAGATATGGAATTTTCAAAATTTCAAAATTCGTTTTGAACCCCTTCCCCTTGACCTAGGGTTATGAAAAGTTTCGAGGATCATTGTGGGGCTGGTCCAAACCCAGAAACCAAATTTCGTAATTTTAACTCAACGCTAACTGGGCAAAGTGCCGCGGACGGCGGACGGACGGATTTTTTTTTATTCGATTTTCTGAATCTACGTATCTTGAAACGTAAACCAACAAATTTTGAGGGGGGGTTAAAAAATTTTTTTCTTTGGGCGATTCCAATGGTTCATTATCGAAGATAATAAACAAAAATGCCTCGTAGAGTTGTTTTCTTACTCAACTAAAAATCCGACTTTTTTCACTTTTAAGATTTTGTCTCTGTAAAACGGACCTAGCTCCCTTGAATTATTATGTCAAATAAAATCTGAGAATACCGTTGGAAAGAGCGTGAAATTATCTACATTTCGGCCTAACTGGTTAAAAAATGGCTAAATTTGAAGTTTCTTGAAATCACCGTTTTGGTTTATTATCTTCGATAATGAACCATTGGAATCGCCCAAAGAAAAAAAAATTTTAACCCCCCCTCAAAATTTGTTGGTTTACGTTTCAAGATACGTAGATTCAGAAAATCGAATAAAAAAAAATCCGTCCGTCCGCCGTACGCCGTCCGCCGTCCGCCGTCCGCCGTCCGCCGTCCGTGGCACTTTGCCCAGTTAGCGTTGAGTTAAAATTACGAAATTTTTTTTATGGGTTTCGACCAACCCCACAATGGTCCTCGAAACTTTTCATAACCCTAGGTCAAGGGGAAGGGGTTCAAAACGAATTTTGAAATTTTGAAAATTTCATATCTCGAAAAATTCCCATCAAACGGTATGTTTTTTATTTCATATTTAGATGGAGTTTGTTCCGTAGAATTTTTTAAGACCATCCGCAGCTTTGTACGACCAGCCGTTCGTTCACAATGACGGCTCAAAGATTGTGCCTCACAACACGATCGTAAATCAAAATGTTGAAATACTGGTCCATTTTCATACTAACAAGCTCTTTTGAACATCATATGGCTTAAGTGATGTCGAGTTTGTTGTTCTGAGGTGCGTTTCGTGCTACGGAAATGAAGGTAATTTCGAATGTTTGTTGGTAGGTAAGTACTTCTTTTATAGAAAAATTATTACCGACGTAGTATTAAAAACCAAAGAATTATATCGTATTAATTAATCATAATTAATAATAATTATTATTAATAGGTAATAAATATGAATTATTAATACCTAACAATAAATTATAATAATTTTCACTAGGTACTTGATACAATTGTTAATAATTAGTGATAATTTATAATAATAACAAATTATTATTAATGATTAATAATTAATTATTCATCTAACATTTAGGATCTAGACATTTAGACCTAGTGATCTAGACAGAAGGGTGATCTGTACAAAGAAGATAATGAACCGTTGTGTCAAGAATTTGCAGAGTTTTTTCTTTAGTTGTTCGCCTTGTTATTTCGGAGGCCATTCGGCGGGCGCTCCTTAAGAAGAGCTTGCCCAGAATCTCAGCTTCCCAATGGTATAATTATTTTTTACAAGGTACTGTACCCTTGTACCCACTCTACACTTGGGTTTTGCTGGGACTAATATCCAACGAAGATCATGAAAAACCACCAAAATCCGGCATCATTGCGATTTACGACGAACTAGTTCATGGCAATCATTGCACTACCTGTTTATGATGAAAATCATGTCCTCCCGGATCGCGCATCATTCGAGCTACGTCCGGTGATATAGAATCCCACCGTCAACATGATGCGTCGTAAAAGACCATTTTTGTTCTCACCGAGGAAAAGGGTAATAAAAAACGGGGTGGAAAGGATCAAAGTGGACCCCAACGGCCGTTAAACTTGTTATGGCCCGGAAACAAGGGCTATACGAGATCCTAATGAAAGGATGTGTTGAGGTGATCAGATCGCGGGATTCGCCTCTGAACCAATCACCTTCGTATTCTGAATTAAAGTTAGTGTTGACCTCGAAGTGACACCGCCCCAAGAGATGAGTTTACATTCGTAGTTTTTGTGTGCAAATCAATTACAGATGAATTGAAATTCTTTATTTTACCAGCTGGGTAGGTTAGAGCCACAAGGCCCTTTCTTCTACCTACCCTGTCACACTCTAACATGTTTTTCCTCTAACATTCAATCTAAATTCACTGCAATTCACTTAATGTGTTCTGAGTTATCAGAAAATGAAAATAATTGCGCCTTCCAGTCTCTCGCCAATTACTAAATTCACAATTAAATAATATCCATCCAGTGACATATCTTTGAATTTCTTCATAAAATCATTAACTTTTAATATCAATATATCTTTAGACCCCTAGATCATGGAAACCATGTGTGCTGTCCTCCCACTGGTCTGAAGTGAACAGAACTTGTGTATTTTGGGGCGATTGAATGACAGGAATTTCGATGGTAGAAAGAAACCCTTCCTATTTGTATCGTGTTTTCATATGAATCAGAACCAGCTCTTTCCCCTTTTGTAAATTTTATAGGAGATAAAAGTTCAACTCTGAAATTCACAATTTCAAAGATAGAAGCAAAATATAGAAGGTAGAGGGCAATCCTGTTGTGAGATGGCAGAAGCTTGAAATGAGCTGAATTTAGTGCAGAAGGCAAACATTCTTCATTTTAGGTGGGAATAAGGTTGATTTCATGAGGTTGATTTGAGCTATAACACTTCGTCAAGTTATGAAAAACCCCCAAGAACTTGCGAAAATTCACCGAATTGAATTTCTCCAAAACAAAGCAGTAAGCTGCGCTTTGTATAATATTTCCCAAGGAACGTGTTATGGTACTTTTGGATTCTGAGGACTCTTAGAGAACAGCATTCGATGCAGGCGGTTGAAATACAGTTTATTACATAGAAAAACGTCAACTTTCTACTGAAAGTTTCGGAGCTTCGAATTTCTACTAATTTTTTCACTCCTTCCTGTTGGCTGAAGATTTAGAAGATCATCAAAGATTATCGTTCAGAGCCTTAACTCTAGTGCTTTCGCTACAACGAATTTCAAATAACGGATTATGTTGTTGTTCAATAGTTGGATCCTATTCCTACTTTCCGGCACATTTTGAGTTTTTTTTTCTTGTACAAATTATCAGCTCTCGGGGTGATTCTGTTTTTATTTCTCTCTCTCCTTTTTAAGGCGGATGGCGTATAGGAGCGGAGTTTGGTTTTCCGAAGTTTCGCTCGAAAATAATACGCCAAGTGTAAAAGCTCGTTAGAAAAAGAAGGCTGAAAATGCGGACAGTTACATCGACTCTTTTTGCGACAGAACGCTCCAAGAGTTTCTGGGGATTTCGCTTCTGTCGGATAGACGTTGGGGTTATCTGGTCCACATACGAGGATTCCCACTCAACCCTATAAATTGTTCCTCGAGTCGCATCTCAGCTTTTCGATGCCCTCGCACAGCGGGACCAAATGAAGGTCGAACGAGATCGATAGCGATTATTTCAACGAATCTTGAATTGAAAGTGTGATTTAATGGCTTTTCACACAAAACATTTCTCGTGTTAACGGAAGTTGTGGAGTATTTTCGTCCTCTGTCAATAATAATTGTTTCTAGTTCACTTGATGTGAAAGAGCGATCCTAACAGAACTTCATCATTGAGATACACCTAAATTTGTTCCTATAGATATAGCGAAGTGGTTTCAGTTTATTTATATTCATTGAATGAGTCACTCAACGGCAATCAGTCAAAAAAATATTTGCCCTCAAATTTTCGATTCAGTTATTTATACTTTTCAATGAAACCCAATTATCTAATTATTATTTCTATTATAATATCGTGGGTTAATTGGTAAAAGTGACCCTAGTAACATTTTACAAATTTTACAAGAGAGACCATGTAACATTTTACAAATTTTACAAGAGAGACCAAGTAACATTTTACAAATTTTACAGGAGAGAAATGGACATTCAAAATTTGTATCTTCCTTCGTATTCCCTTTTATATGATTGGATGAAGTATTTAGTGCCTTACTAAATGTAAACATTCTCCAAAATCCCCTTAATATTAAAATTATAGTGGCTTTTCTGCAGAAAACGGAGTTGGTCATTATTACCAGCCCAAATTTCGTTTTGAGAGTAAATATACAGGAATCCACAAAATGTGTCCATCTGGCACATGGTCAGTTTTACCAAACAAACTTCTGTATAGTGAATTGAAGAAAAGCTGACAATTTGCCACTTGATCAGTAATAGTAAATTGAAGAAAAACTGACAAATTGCCAGCGGAAATCTGTCCTACCAGATTGTACGGGTTAATGTGATCATGTGCCAAATGGTCATATGGAGGTCACAATATCGGACTGGTATTCGGTCCTTCGCCGCCTCCCTCCAGTTTGTAACTCATGTGGTCCTTAGATCGTTAGTAACATTAGTCGCCTCCTTCTTCCGGGTCTTCCATCAAATGTTGCAGAACCTTCTTTGGAACTCGAACCCCGGGCATCCTCTGGACATGCCCCAAACACCTGAGTCGTTGAGCCTTGTGGAATTTGCTCTCTTATAATCAGGCAGTCGAGCTCATCGTTGTTCAAGACTTCAAAGCCCGAGTCCAGGACTCCAGACTCAAACGACGCACTTTGCACTAAAGATACGTCTTAGGATTTCTCACTTTCATCCTTGGCAGACATCGTCCACGCCTCAGAGCCATAAGTGACCATGGGTCAGCCTTATAAAATTCGTGCGATTCATGGAGACATACTTCACCTCTCTTTGATCTCTAGCCTATTTCAAGTCCTTAGTTTTGGAGGTACTCACTACCAACCAAAGCTCACTGGTTTCTTGCTCCTTCTTGTCAACTTCCCCAAGACATTAAGACTGCGACATTGGATGGCTATGTCGTCCGCAAACCCAAACATTCAGGTAGATCAGTCAAATACAGTACCACACGGATCGGAGGCAATTTAGCCACTGTGCAGTTGAACAAGTCGGCCACAATTTTGAATATCTAGGTAAGTACTACCCTTAGGCGTTAGGAGTGATGATAAAGATGATGATCGAGAATTCGGCAAGAACAATTTTATTTGACCAAATGAACCTCATGACCCTCTTTCACCCTTTGTACGACCATTGCGAACTACGAGTACACACTTCGATAATTGGAGTTGCTGAAAAAGCTGCGTCATTTGGGATTCTAGTCGGAAATTAGCACTGCACCCTCTTATTGAAATGAATTTAGTTGCCCTCGTTAACGGTTTTTAGTATCACGAAAGGTCGTTACAAGCGTTGCTCGACTCCACTAACCGTGAAATTCGCGAGCTCCTACGGGAAAAGGGGTAGGATAATATTTGCCGTGAAGTGGGTAGAAAATTGGTAGCTCCACCTCCTTGGGACGGTTTCGACACTTCCCTCCGGACTGTAACGCCTGTCATCTTCCGTGTTTCCGCTTCATAAAACGTTGGTTTAGTACCCGCACGTTCCCTCCAATGCTTATTTTATAGTGTTTGCGAATTAAGTAAAAAAAATAAAAAATTGGTTGCAATAACAACGGATGATGTCATTTCCCTCGTCTTCGGGAAAATAAAGGATCATTATGAAGTAGAAAGTACTATGATAGTACTCGTGTGCTTTCTACTTCATGCCTTGTAAAATCGATATTTAGGGGTTACCAAGCGATCTTAAGTATTACCGAAGAATTATTGAAGTAGGCTGCGGGGAGCCATTAGGAAGCCCGAGTCAGCACAGTCATTAGTTGGTATTATTTAGGAGCCTGAGACAGCCCAGGGGGATTCTTTTGCTTTCTCACAAGCTTCTATTTTATGTCGGTAGGGTCATGAAGGTATATAGGTACATATACGTATGTATGTATGCGTATTATATTTCGTATTATATACAATTCATGCACTTTTTTGTAAGAAAAAACAATAACCTGTTGTGCATTTACAGCCATATCTTAAACTCGTATCACACTGTCGTTGGAATTAAATCATCACATTTTTCCACTACGGTTTACTATCTCCCACAACTATAATAAATTACCTTCTTATAAGCGAAAATATTGTTGAATAAGTGGCCTACTATACGTAGTATAGTAGGGTTTTCTGTGGTGGCCAGGTGGCCTCCTCTGAACGTAGTGTGATGTAGGAGGAGGTCAGTAACTAGCTCAGTGATGGTCCATAAATTATTCATATTATGAATGATGAATGAAGCATTAAATGCAAATTTTGCATTGATGAAAATCTGTTTATAATAAAGTAGTGTCGATATAAATCCGGGGTTTTTACTTGTATCTACGTCGGCAATAATTTATAACATCGATGATTTATAATCATTAGAATTTAATCATTCTAAAACTGGCTACGAGTATATTTAAAATGACGTTGAAGAAACTTATCAACTAAAAATGAATGAGTAAGTAAAATAAAATCAGTTCCAATTGTTGTGCGTCACTTGAATTGCTGTTACTTTATTATTGTTAATTCTTTGAACCGAAGAATTTGGCGCAGTGAATTCTCAATCCAAGGTTTTAGTATTGACAATAATCCATATTAATGAAATGTCGATAGCTTAACTTGAGTAAAATACCCATCTGGACGATAGGATTTGAATGAAACTAGAGTGAAGCCTCGCAGGTGCCCAGTGGTATTGAGATAAATCGATCAGGCAATATAGTTGGGAGTAGCCTGGCTCGGTAATGAAACCCAGGTGGGTTCTAACCCCTGGTTGAAGAAAAATAAAATGACAGCTCTTTCCATCTATTAGGGTCTCGTGGAATATAAAAGGGATTAATTATTGGACTTTAATCAAAACTGGTTTCATGTCACTCAAACTGGAGCGTACGTGTATATGTGTGAATGTGGGGATGTTGCGTTCTTTCGTACCTGTTACAGGCGGTTGAGTCGGCATGTATGAAATCAGGACGATGTCAAAAGGGATTTACAATTCGAAATAGTTCCGAATCCGATGATTCGTACTTTCTTCAAGTCAGAGATGTCAGGAGCCGGTGACAGTGGTATGAGAGTCGCACAGGAGCATTCTGGCCTCTGAGCGTACATGCTACTGTAGGTATAACAGGCTCCTTGTGATCAAATAATGTGCGGCGGAGATTATAACGAGAATAATCCAGGCAGCACCGAATCAGTCATTGTAGGTTAAATCAGTCTGGCAACACCAGAATCAGTCTTGTAGGTTAAATCCTCTATTGAGGAATTGGTGAGGAGAAGGCGCAGGAGGTATTGGAAAGACATCACAGCACAAAGATGGCAGCGCCTCCTAGGAGAAAGAGCTCACAAGCACTAGATCTGCCAAAGCGAAAAACTGAGACTCCTGAATGAGCTTCCGTAAAATTCACCACAGAACCGAAGTATGCACTGGAGATCCGTCGAGCTTTGTAGAGACGAGGACAAAACGGCGCCTCATTTGCTGCCTTTCTGCCAAAGGAAATCGTGTCAAAATGTTATAATGAGATTTACAGAAAATCTCCGACAAAGTTAGAGATTATTAAAGTATTGTTCCGGAAATCGGTAATTTGTACCACAGGCCTTTAGGAAAGATGGACGGATTTTGATTTTTGCTTCCATCAAAATCATAATATGTACTTTCGCCGTCAAGGGGTACGTTCTGTTCTGGTTTCCTGAGCTTGTCGGTTCAGTATTGAAAATAATGAACCAATAACCAACTTATGTGAAATGTGCCATAGCACGGTTCAAAATAGTATCTATGGTAGCGGAGCTGATAGCGGTAAATGTTCGCCTTATTAATTTATGTTAGATACGTGTTCGGGTCCGATCGGCTTTGGCATCCGAACTGCCGAGGGAAGCAGGTGGATAACACCCGGAAGAACGTGACCCGACACCCGGGGACGTGACCTGGTCGGTTCTGAAGAGGGAGTAAGGGACACTTGTTCGTCGAGTGATGGCCCAGGGACTGGAGTAATATCCCAAGTAAACTGCGACATCGCGTGAGTGGACTTCGAAAACCTGGTAAAAGTAAACTCAGCCGAATAACAACGTTTCGCCCCGCGGAATTTATTGAATGATTGGTCTGCTATTCTTGGTACTGAACAAGTTGATTTTAGTGCCTACTTGAGTCGTCCAGATCCAAACCCTGACACCCTCAATAATGTTTGGTTTAAGGTATTGGTATCCCTGAATTCTTCTCGACTCCACCTAAAAGGATAATATCAATATTAATGATAAAGTACCACGCGAAACTCGCTTTTCTAAAATTACATTTGAAAAACCGTCGGGTTTCCGCATTTTCGCTGAACCTCAAGGCCCTCTACCACCCCTAAACAATCCCTCAAATTTCCGTTCACTTTGGAATTGAGTCCACCACACTCCGATTTTTCACAAGGCTCCTGGACTAGACATACATGTCCAATCTGAGCCTTTTTATAATTTCGAATTAAGATCCCGTAAAAATCGTCAAACCACTTTTTATCAAGTCTTCCACCTGCTTACCTGCATTGAACGCATTTTGCCACTTTCTCGAACCATTTGAATACTCATTACTGCAGAACGCAACCTGGCTACCTGAAATTTTTACACTACTACCACTAGATCCAGGCGAAAAATTTGGGACCTTTCCGAGCTTTCTACTCGTACTTCTTTCGGTTCTCGTACAAAAAAAAAAGAAAAGAAATTTAGTTATGGGACGACCCTTGTAGTATTAGCTTCTTCATGTAACGGTGAGTTGGGAGCTTTAGATCTGGTCAGTCTATTTCTAACTAATACTTTTTATTAATGGCATTCATTAATCCAGCCGCAACTGGTAATCAAACCTCTACAGCCTTTAAATTATATATACATATATGTCGTCTGATGACTCTCTTGTAGGTCACAAACATAAAATGCTCGAGTCGCTTCCGTATATCCCTAGGAGTTCATCGATGAGCAAATGATGAATCACGACCGTAAGTAATGAGCGATTTTACTCATCTCTCATCCCGCTTCCCATTACTCAACCTTTGCTTTCGTGAAGTGCTTTGTTCTATATGGCGTTAAGATCCAACTTTAGCGACCTCACCTCGTTAGCTCCCACGGTATATTTTATTCCCCTATTGCCTCTTCCTGTGATGTATGCCTCTTTATGTGCTTGGATCCCTCAGAGGAAAAACTTCCCGTATAAACAGCCCTCTCGACCGTCAAGACTATTCAATCTCAAAGCCCTCGCTAGTTCAATTTTATTCAATATCACCGCAAACCGACTCGCTCCCTTTAAAAGTTTCTTCTCGGTTTATACCTAACCCGAACTAACTAGAATTTCACTATTTCTGACTTTCACGGTCAGCGTTCAGGACGACAACCTGTTTCCGCCACTAGCGCTCTCAATTTGTTGGTTGGGGCATTTGTTGATTGAGTGGTTCTAACATCGAAAAACAAACCAAACAAATCCCTCAAATCACATCTTTCCAAGAAATCCAGAACATCACGCTGGGTAAATAGATCAGGATGATGAGGGCAAAAATACTCGTACACGATATTTAACATGTCTCCCAAAACTTCAAACATTGGATATTCCACTAACTTCAAAGCGGTCCTTCGCCCGTGTGGGGAATGCGATCAGTTCCAATTTACGGGTCCCATTTCTTCAGTCGAGAAGTCAGTCATGAAAGTGGAGCTGGAATGGTTATGAGCTGAATTCGAAGGGGATTTCCTTTTTCCTTGTCCTTTTTATTCATACAGAGGGCGTTCAATAATACTTTCACGTGACTGGACAGAAATGGTATTATATTACGAAGGTGCTGTGAATTATTCCACAACAATTCATCATCTTCTATACATAATCTTCTATACCCTCCTGTCTAGATCACTGTTATGCGTCCATGTAAGTCCACAGCTGTAGGAAATAATTGGTGCAAGGAGCTAAAATACAGTGTGTTCGTTCGAGATGGAGGAGTCGGTAAATGGCTCAGTGATAGTTTCTTTAATTTCCCCATTGAATTCCTGGAGAGTTGTTCATATAATTGTCATATCACCAACTTTCTGTGTTACTCACTAGTTTTTGTTACCCAAAAAACAATATTCACAAACCAATAGCATAAATCACATGGTACAATTTGAAAGAATTCTACAATTTGAATGTTTAACATTATAGGCGGATGCACCATTGGTTTCGTAGTCGTTACAAACCTATCTCTATTGAAGATCTTCGTAAAACCACTTCATAACCAGCTCAGGTCATCTGGTTAAAACCACCAAACCTTTCGAAAGACTAAATTTGGATTACAAGGGGTTAATACCGTCTAGTAAAAGAAGACCATGCCTATTGATTGTTGGTGATTGATGAATTCTCACGATTGCCGTTCGTTGTGCTGAGTAAAGATCTCTGCTCGAAGACGCTCATTGAAAATTTCAAACATCTCTTTTCCACATGTTCATTCGGGCTGTGGAACAAATTTTTTGTCAAAAGAATTCAAAAGGTACTTCACCGTACAACCTGCAAGGAAACGGACAAGTTGAGAGCTATAACGGCATGTGGAAGGCCATACGATCAGCTCCCAAAACGTACGGTTTTTTCACGTACCAATGGGAACAAGTCTTACCACAGGCCACTGGCTCATTGCTGAGCACTGCCACTAACGAAACCCACCATTAGAGAATGTTTGTACAACAAAGGACGTCAAATGGAGAAGCCTTTTCTTCTTGGCTAATGGAACCTGGCAAGGTAAATACAATCCATTCGTGAGCGAAATAGAGCCACAGAAACAAATCCTCATGACGTTCAGATTTGGCTCGAAGATGGCAGAGAAGCGACGGTGTCCACGCGACATCTAGCTCCAAGGATTACAATCGGAGGAACTAAGACACGAGTCTGGATATACAAGTACAAGAAGACCCTGTAGGAACTACGAACAGAGAGCAGCTTAGCGGTGAAATACGAGTACCGCGTAGATGTAAAAGAGTCCGGAGGCACCCACCTACCTCTAAGACTATGTTACTGATTAAAGAGGGAGAAAGTACCATATTATCACCAACGTTCTGTGTGACTCACCAGTTGTTGTTCCCCAAGAAACCATATTCACACAACCCACTTCCTAATCGCATAGTTTGTTGATTAAAGCCTCAATTTGAATGATTTTCATTTCAATAATTACGAGATTTTTACTTTGAGAAGTATTTGAAATAACCTTCTTGTCATTGACTCAAAAGTACACGTTTTTTCTAATGCTCTCTTGTTGCTGGAACTGTGTTAGATAGAAAATTTCGGTCTGTAGACTCCATAATCACACCCTAGTAACGTCATTTCTCCGAGTGAGTGGGAGGGCTGTCACTCAACCAATATCCTGTCCCTGGGCTGTAAATAACTAATGGTACAGGATCCGTCGTATCTCCAGCTTATTTCGCACCTCCCACTCTCTCCATAACCTCGCAACGAATACTCGAGTGCCCTCAATCAACGCGGATCTACACAGAAAAGTTGATTTTCTTGGATCAATTGAGAATTGTGACGGTTTCCAAGTTTTCGAAGGAACCACTTGAGATGGGGGCGGCGATAATGTTCCTTCATAGAAGGAAGATCTCTTGGGGGACCTGCCACATTCTTCTCTGATTAAGCTATATGGGCCACACAATGTGCTATTCTTGCCTGAAAAAAGTCTTGTCAGACACATCAGCAACGGTTTGGAGATAAGTGGATAAGTGAGTTAATAAGAGGAGCTAATAAGATTCGTGGATAAGTAATAAAAATCACTATATTCCTTGAACGGTCACAAGTAGAGGGGAAAAAGACAGTATGGCTACTCAAGGCCTTATTAGGGCTTGAATAGGCCTGAAATTATGGTACATTGTACTGTTATCAACCACCTCCCAAAATTACAGCCTATTCGAGCCCTTTTAGGGCCTTGAGGCGCCACACTCTCCCTTTTCCCCAACCGCCAGTCTTATTTAATAATAAAATTTCATAGAAAAAATTAAATTCATAAATCAACACCGGTTGTAATAACGCACCAAACAGAATAAATAGTAAAAGTTACATAGAAACTATATTTTCCAAGAGAAGATCGCAATATACTGTTGTGTAGAATAGGGTCACGAAGTCTTATGTCAAAGATTAGAACTAACTTTTAGTTTGAGGATTCGTCGAAGTTGGCGTGTCGGTCTTCCTAAGTTTCTTCCAGTTAACAAATATTTGCCAAAAAGAGTCTTGCAGCAGGAATCCAACGACTCCTATTTACTAAATAGGACTTCTTAAATAGCTGTCTAAAACCGATCTCTGGATTCACCCAGAGAGTTTGTTCCATCCAACTGGTGTGGAAAAGAGCAGTTCATGTCTCAGTCTTGACGATTGAGAAACGATTGGTTTCATCTCTTTTGTACAGGAGGGAGAACTCGTTGTAGTTTACAGTTTTTGGACCTTCATGGTAGAAGTTGAGGAGTTTCCTTTGTTGGGTATCCTTTGAATATTTGTTCACCTGTTCCACTGTTGATGACAAGTACAATACCCGAAACTGGAGTATTAATACGATCAATGTAGAAAACCCTCGCGTCGAGCTTTGAATTATTTTGACATTTTATGTCTTTACTCTGGCACATAACTCGAAAAACGTTACACAAAAGCGTCACACGAAATCGTCACGAAAATTTCTGATGATTTTCGCTTACAACCGATTCGTTGCTACGGAACTTTATCTTCGCCAGTTATCATCGTACAAAAATCGTTCACCACTCGTTGGATAGCTCTCGATTTACCTAACCATATTACGTTAACCACTGCGGAGTGCGTGGCCGACAAGCTGCGGTATGAGCGTGATTGTTTAAATAATTGTTTACACACAGGTGATCATTCTCAATAATTTATATTGTCTATACGAATGCAAGCTTCATAATTTATGATGAACCCTACAATTAAGTATAACACCTACGCTACTGGGGTAGGTGATGTAGCATTGTTCGAAGGTTCTTGAATCACTTCTTTAAAGACATGAAATGTCCCAATGTGTTGCAGACTCGTATGCAAGCATTTAGTTCTCGACTGTATCAACAACAGGATGGAGTTGAGATTCTTTTGACATTTTCATGTCTTTGCTTTGGCACATAAACTGAAACGGGAAAAATTTGTTTCCTTGATTCACCCTTTCCCTCAGATCACGTCAGAACACAAGCGACAGGCGGGCCACTACGTCAGACGCACGTATGACGCACGAGCGTATGACGTCAGACGGCTGGTAGGAGGCCAACTAGTACGTCACAGCCTATGCCGTAAGAGCCTATGACGTCAGACGGCTGGCCGGAGGCTAACTAGTACCTACGTCAGCGCCTATGACGCACGAGCGTATGACGTCAGACGGCTGGCAAGAGGGAACTAGTACGTCACAGCCTATTCCGTAAGAGCCTATGACGTCAGAGGGCTGGCTGGCTAGGTGATCGGGTTTTAATAACCCTCTGGAATTTTTCCCGAGCCTTTCGCAGGGAGTCCCATCACTACAAGTGAACCTGATACGAACTACACGAACTCTGGTGAAACAAAATTCTGTGTCGTACAGTCAATAAAGAATACATATAGTGTATATATACACTATAAATAATTTATTGTAAAACCCACCAACTAGTTCCACATAAAATATTTTTATTATGAGTGCAGTTCTCGTTGGGCTTATCGGTTTCCTTTTGATCAGACGCTGGTTGGACTCGTCATCTAGAAGCCGTGACGTTCCATTCTGTTCATATACAATCTACCAGTTTGTGGTGTAGTTGATAATTGGCCAAGGTGGTGAACCGCCTCGAGTTAAGTCTTGTTGAATATACACGCACTACTAGGTGTCTTTGATTACTGAAACCAACATTGATACCTATCTATCAGAGACAGACAGGTTGTCCAATATTGGTAGTATCGATATGATGCAGCTACAGTATGTACAACATATACGCTCTATTAGCCCTTACCTCGCGTGAGTGGTTCATTTGTGGTGGGCCTGTCGCTGGGGGTGTTGGAACGCACGTTTGAGAACGATGAAATGGCAATGAGTAGAATCACTACATGCATCTTGTCCATCTCACCATCTTAGTCGAAGGCTGGTATCATCCTGTAACGAAGTGGAACCACAAATTGATATTTGAAATCATAATAATCAGTAGATCTCAGTTTATATCATTTTTTGTTTGTTTTTCAATTCAGTTGGATTGGAAGGTGAAATTTTATGATAGCTGTACATCACAGAGCCAATATATCCCAAAATTGGAAGGAAACAAATCTAAACTCACACTTTTTGTTCAAAATCCACACCTTCATGACTAAAGCTGCAGCCATAAATTCATGAACATAATAAAAATTCCAAATTATACACTAATTTACCGAAATATTTCCATCTTCGCTGCTTGAAGAGTCTCCATCGATTTAATTTGCCGTTGCAGGCATTATTTTTTTTAAGTTTCCTGATGCCAGTTAAGAGTGGATCCGAACCCAAAAGAAGACGATCAAATAAGTCTATCTTACAATTTTTTCTGGGAAATTTTGACGGTATGCTCTGAAATTTGTATTTCGAGATTCCGCCAGGGACGTAGCCAGGGGGTGGTTTTACTGGTTCCAAACCCCTCCCCAGCATCTGGGTTTTTTCCCACACATCAGGAGGGGTATTTCATTCCTCTCGCAGTAAGCCTGTCTGTACACCCCCCTTATCGAAATACCCACTGACAGGGGATGGTTATGGACTGCTCAACGGTGGCGTTAGACTGTTTAAAATGACAGGAGGCGTCTGGTGAGGCTGAAGAGGCCTTGAGATGCTTAAGAAAAGCTTGAAATGATGAAGGATGACTGGCGTTGGTTGAGCACTGGTCAAGGATGCCTTCGGGCTGTCTAAATGGAGTAAGGGGCGCCTGTTGAGGCTAAAGAGTCCGTGAGATGCTCAAGGAAAGCCTTTTATCATATAAAGATGGCATAGTGGCGTAGATATACGTAACAAATTATCCACAGGTATTTCTTTTAAGGAGAACTTGAGATGGTTATGGAAGGCTGTGGTTAGCTAGGGAGGGCTTGAGGCTGGGGTGTTCTATATTGTCAGCATACTTTCTGAGACTAGAGGAGAATCGAAAATATACATGTGATGTAAATTGGGTCGGGTATTTACCTTGGTGGTGCGTTTTGGAAAATTGTCTTTTGACCACGTCGATCGGTCAAATACCCCTTACAGAAACCTTTTGGATTTTGTCAGCATCATCGAGTTTTCTGGAAAACATGATGGGAACGCAGGCCTGCCTGCCATCATGGCAGGATTGTATGTTGGTGGATAAACTTGCTTTCAAATTACTTATCCCAGGATAGAACGCCCTAAGAATCCTATTGTTAGGGGCTTAACAAGCTGTAACTCGTCTCCTACGATAGTCGTGTCCTACTTCACCAGAAGTAGCGGAGTCGTCCTGATCTCTTATGAGAAGAGAAGAATTTTCGTATAACCTCGATAACTTAATGAAAGTCGACTTTTCCACTCGCGTTTTGCGTTTCAGACCTTTTTGAACATCATCGGTGTCGTATGTAGCGTCGGTGCTATTCATCCGATTTTGACGACATTTACAGACTTGAATCACATCTAAATAAATCCCAATGGTTATTTAGCCTGCTCCCTAATCCCTATCATCCTCATGACGCACCAAGTGATAACCACGAAGGCTCACACGTCTGATCGGGACTGCTCACCCAACCCATATTTCAGACCTCATAGTTTCACGTTCATCGATCATTTTTGTGAGTTTTAAGCTTATTATAGGCCGAGTATGGGTTTGGCATAAGCGTCAAGTCTCAGACGTATCAACCTCAGAGCTCGCACACCAGAAACTCAAAGGTAACTCCGGAGATCATTTCACCTCCGGTGACTCAGTCAATAGCTTGATCACAAAGGCCTCTGAATAATCTGAGCTGTGCCACGCCTTTAATTAATAAGTCAACCGGTCAAACCTCACCGCATTAAGTAGATTGACATTCAATTACCTCACATAATCGAGTCGATAGCGTGATGATTGGGACATGACAAACGCTCAACTCGTTTGATTGGACATTGACAGCTTATCAGCATTTTGGTCAATTCCAGTCTCAGCTCATAATTTTCATCTTACATCAGGTTAATAAATTTCAAATTCTACCTATAATAATTGGCGATGCAAATTTCATTGATCCTCGCCTAAATTACGGATATTGAGATGAATCAGGGAATTCAACAATTTGTTGTGGGGAATCACAGTTGGCACTGACGGAACCAAACTAGTGCAGGTATGTAGGGATGTGACGAAGAGTAACAAATTTGTGTCCTTTTCACAGCTTTTTTTAAAATCTTGACACCCCGTTAAATATACGTTCAGTTACCCTTTAAAACAACCTGTGTAAGAAACTCTGAAGAAAACTGGAAATAACAACTATCGTTTCGTTAAAAACAAGAAAACCAATTCTCTCAGAGTGCTTTTTGTACAGTGACAAGAAAAACGTTTGGAAGTTATATGCTTGAGCTTGAAAACTAAGAGATAATTCAATTTTCAAGGGTCACTTGAGAGGATGAGGAAGGGGTTTGTCTTTCTGAACTGTGTTGACTACTTGTGTTGAAAGACGCGGGAAACAACAAACTTGATAGGATTATTGATGAGTATAGTAATGAGTAGTTTTCTCAGTAACTGCTGTATGAGATCCAAAAAAGAACAAATTTGTGGTCGTTCCAATATTGACATTGTTGGATGCTGCAGATGAGGAGGATCAAGGTACCCTTCCACAGAGAGAGCCACCGATTAATGACAGACGCAGTGACTCGGCCAGTTAGAAGAAATTAATTTCAACCTACCCTTTAGTGGGAGTTAAATGATTAGTGGAGTGATAGTGAAAACTGGAGAGGAGGTTCCCCACAATTTGAACCCGGTTAACTTATGTGGTACACGGATTGGTCAGTTGTAGATGGGTAATACCAAGCCCATCGTCTGCACCATCTACTAAGCCAGGAAAAGAACTCGAAGGCTCAAGGATCTATATCCTTTCAGACAGCCAGGCAGCTTTAAAGGTCATCTCTGCCTTTTCCACATCCAAATTGTCCTGGAATAGCCTGAACTCCCTCAGCCCGTTGCTGTGAGTACCTGGGCAAGAGGGAATTGAAGACAACGATATTGCCAACCACCTCGCTGAAAAGTTCAAGGAGTCCATCTCATGCGAACCAGAGCGAAAACTCGGGGTCTCTAAGAGCTTGGTCACTCTCTCAAATAAAGTAATGTGAGGTGAAGTGAAAACTCTTAAAAGAGCTCTTTTAAATGAGTTTCCACTTCGAATGACCTCACATTCTGCTTTTTTCTCACACGTTCTTTTACTCACCTCCTGCTCTTCTATCTTCGAGGCGCAAAGACCTAACGATTTTAGGTCTCCTCATTCAAGGCAGAAATATGCCGACTCTGCAGCGACTACCCTGCTGTTGCATCCACGATACATCCATCTTGGTCTCAGTGACAATGGAATCTCATAACATAATATTAATATGGGCGGCATTAAGCCGAGAAGGACGAGAAGAACGTTCCCCACTTGGCTTTTCATCGGAAAACCCTCTCAACTTCTAAGTGGCAAGGCAACTCAACTAATTGCTTCTTACTCTTGGCCGACTTATACCGGATAATATTATAATAATACCGATAAAACGACTTGAAACAGAGGATAATCATCCTTTGTTTTAAATTGTTTTGATTGTAGTTCCTTCTGTTCCAAAATACCAAGTAGCCAAGTACGGGGAAGGGAGTCACTTTGAAAAGGAAGATACTTTGTGTAATACGTCTGGAAAATAAAAAATTAAGTACAATAATCTAAATTATATTTTTTTAAACTTCTTCTCTTATTTAACTAACTATTCGACATTTTCGGTCTATTGAAATTTGAATTACCATGAAAAAGTAAGTTGAAATGATATATCAAATCTACACTTGAACACTAGGTAAAAGATGTACAGAAATTTTTATTATGATCAGGATCACGGTTTATTATGATTTACGTCAGGAGTTGATTTGGGAAGGAAAGGAGCATGAGCGCCGGGACAATGGCGAAGAAGGCAAACGCGCAAGCCGTTGGCGTCAGAGAGCGGCGCCAGCTGTCGCTGCAGGCGCTATCAGTGCACTTGTGGCGTTGGGGGCCCATTAATTCGTTGTATGCGATTTTCATTTGAACCAAGAGATGATCGGCTGAGCAGTAATAAAATTTGGCGGCGAAAAAGTTCAGTTTGGTGTTCCAGTACCTAAAATCACGAATAGGCACCACTGGATCATAAGATACGGAGAGCATAATCCTTAAGCAAGATTCACGTGACAAACCCAAACTACAAAACGTACCTTTGCAAAATGATCCCGTCTGGATCCAGAAACAAAATCTTGGGAGTGTATTTCCCATCTATGTCGTACTCCGGAGGCAACGTATCTTCGGTGATTTTGATCATTACGAAATGCGACGATTCGTCACAGACTGACTCTGATCCGTTAAATTCGTCCAAAATATCCAAACAAATGGCGCAGTCGGGCCTGAACACGAACAGAAGCGCCACCTTTGAATTCGCTCCGGCCTCGGCGAGTCCGTCAAAAAGGTTTTCCACCCAACGTATTTGTGGATTGACCATCGCGATATTACCGAAAGCCACCGAAATTGATAATCCCAAGCGATCGTATCCACGGATACGCTACGTCTCGCTTAACGATGTAAATAATGGAGATAGGGTTTGAGCCAAAGCGATTATTGTAGGGTTTTGTATTTACTAAAAAATACTTGGTATTAGTAATAATCAAAATATTGGTGAGTGAATATGATACTGTCATAGGATCCATATTCCATCACGAGCAATTTCCCTATTCCAAGCACCTCGGACTGCTTATAAGCATAAATGCTCAAACGTTGAAGGAGCTGCTAATCCAACTTCATGAAGTAGCAAGGGAGTGGCTCATAACAGCCTCTGATACACTCAAACGGCTGTATTATGTATGAGCTGACAAACCCTGACAAACTTGGCAAGGTCGAGATTTGCCCGACACTTCAGCCATTGGCCATCAGCCATTGTTTCGGGTTTATTATTGAAAATGGTAAAATATAACTAGGTATTTTGTTCTGTAGGAAGCTTCAGAGCTATGAACAATAAATAATTGGTTAATGTAGTGGTAAATAATATGAACTAATGTAGTGGTGATTAAGCATTTTGTTGGGCTCCTACCAAACAAATGAATTTTTCAGAGTCGGCATTTCCAAATCCGTTCAAGCCTCCACGAATCTGAGGCGGGTTTAGAAATCTCGGGGAGCCCTGTTTAGCTATTTGTGTAGTTAACTGATATAAAGATATAAACAAGAAGGGGAGGATAGAAAAACAGAACATAAGAGAAAAAAACGCGAGTGATAAATATTTGACTAGCTCGGGCGAATATTCCCCTCTCGGGGCTCCAACAACCGGCATCACGCACGTCAGCATTTAAGTTTTATATCCGCACTGGCTGCTAACTGAATGACTTGAGAGGTTCGAATGAGATTTGGGTTCAGTCCGTCAACTCATTTTCGAAAGGCCAATGAGATTAGTGTTATCGAGGAGCATGTTTGGCTCCTTAGAACACTTGAATGTATCGTAAGCAACGAATTGGTTTTAGTATGAAGAATTCTACGCGTAGGTACAGATTGTTTGGGGTAAAACAGGTCTCGTTTGTTCCACTTGGTCTTGTGCGTAGATGCTACACCATGACGAAAAAGAAAAGAAGTTTATTTCAGTTGAAAGCAAACAAGAAATAAATTACTTGGCAGCTTGGTACTCAACCATCAGCTGAAAGTACGTGTCTTGACATGAACCAAGAAATTTAAAATGTGAATAGTATAGAAATTAGCTTCAGGAGCCACTCAGCTGATCCGTGCCCTATGCTGCTTTAAATGTAAGCCCTAAAGTCCTAACGTTTACACGTTAAAACCGAGAACATTAACCGCATAACCGAGACATTAAATAGGTACAACCGTGACTTTTATTATGGCCAACCGTGGAAAAACATTAAGTAACCTATAGTGATAAAGGGGCCAACCGAGAAATTAAATGGATCCAACCGAGAAATTAAATGGATTCAACCGAGAAATCAAACCTGGGGAGCCAGATTATTATTGGTTCACGGTTAAATCATTAAAAATCTAGGTTAGTTTTTCGTTTAATTCAAGGTTGCATCATTTTCGTGTCAGATTAATCAATAATCAATAATTTAATAATCCCATACTGCAAGACTGGAATTAAGGAGATGTATAATATATATCTAATTAAGGTGATGTATAATATAATATACATATTATGTGTCTGTCTTGATACTATCAATATGTTCCACAATTTTCACATTTACAATGGAACATTCACACAATTTACAATTTATTTATAATTGAACATTTACAATTCACAATACCATGGAACTTTCGTAGTTTCCCGTGTAAGAAATCTGTATGGCTTTACAAAGACAGTCTCGAATCCAGTACAACTCCCGTGTCAAATTTTATGAGTGAGGGACAATTGCATGAATTCAGTGAAGTAGCACATCCTTGTTATTAAGAGTCCTCTCCATGTTGTTGAATACGTCTCTCCAGTGAATTACCCCAAGAATTACCTGCCGTGAATAGGCTGCCAAGAATTTGCTGCCTTTCAAGAATTAGCTACCGTGCATTCAGCCCCTTGTTTCGTTATTGGCACTAATTGTCTTTATCATGGCAATAGAAGGCCTCTTAGAGCTTAAGGCCTGACTAGCTTGAGACGAGGTATTCCTCCGGAAGAACTTCCAACAGCGGAATTAAATTCTTCAGATTTAATAACACTTTTTAGAAACAACACTCAGGTCACCTGACACTGGCTCTGTAAGGGACGTTGAGGATAAAAGACGAAAGGAAGTGCCCCAATATAATGACCTCCCGTTGAGGTAATATGACCTCATGCACCTAATTAGTTTCGTACTTCAATGGGGCGGCGACCCTGTAATCAATATGACATATTGTACAACGTGCAGTCTATACTATTGAGCTACTGCGTTGCCTCTATTAGAAACAAACTACTCCAACTACTCCACTTCATTCATACCCAGTGTAAGAAAATCACTCGTATGAGAGCGTATAGAATTCCGCACGACTACCCCTCGAGGATACAATATACCTACTGTCTTGAGAATATAGGGCCAATTTAAAGTTACCTATCATCGCTTGCACCCTTCATTCCGTTTATGTCAAGCCAGCCGATGCCACCGTCCCCAGGCACTCCTTTCAAACTCCTCCGAAACTTCTCGAAACTCTCACGGAGCCGCGTCCCGTTGATCGGATTACAACCAACCTCGGAAACTTTGGCGTTATAAACCCTTGGAGCTCAATGTTGATGTAATATACTGCGAGGCTGGTTGAGAGGCTCCGAAAGGAAAATAATATTCCACCTGCCGAGTCAAATATTTTCGTTGTCGCTTCCAATATCTCATCTGAAACGAACACAACTATATGACCTTTGAAATGAGAATTTTTCTTTCTGTAAAACCGGTAGGGATGCCGTTTGATGGGGAGTACCAAGGGGTCTGAAAATGCCTAGTTTCATTACGTCTTCGTTGGAAATACCGCGAAAGAAAGGATTTTCAGTCTTCAAACTCAGTATATCCAGTTTGACAGGTGGAAAGTTGGCAGTTGACGTTAAAATACCGTGGGGTTTGTTACATCACTGTATAACAAGGACCTTGGATAGGGACATTGGCAGTGTTATTTCCCATACCGCTGGACGAGTATTCCATTCCTCTTGCAGTAAGGCATAGTCTGTAAACTTTCCCCTTATCGAAATTTCGGATACGTCACTGACTGGGGATGGTGAGGTACTGCTCAATGTGCGTTTGGACTGTTTAAAATGACTAGAGGTGCCTGGTGAGGCTGAAGAGGATGCTCAAGAAAGGCTTGGAATGGTGGATGTTTGAGGGCTGCTCAATGCTTGATGGGTTATCCGTCTTCCAAGGTTACCTCAACTGGGATGTACCAATGGAGGTAAAAAGACGTATCCGTCAATTGAGTCTTGGGAGTGAAAATAGGCTGAGGATTTTTTTACAAAGGAAATGTATGGGTTATTGATCACCAATCGATTTGTTTTTAGTGCAACCTTAAAGAGTTAGAGACGATGCACCATGTATTTGGAAAATGTTCTCAGCTAAAAGAAGAAATAATCAAATATTTTGACTCGAGTATGCTTAGTGAGGAATATTTGAAAAACTGTCTTCTAACCGCACCCACGAAGGATCTATTATATCGACGTTTTAATTTCACCATTGCCTACCTGAAAAGAAGGAAATTATTAGAGGATCTCCTCATTGATGTAGGACTCGGGACTTGAAATGTAGTTGCCTTATCTTTAAGAGAATTTTCATTTTATTTTCGAATTACCTTGTGTTTTTCATTTTATTTTCAAATTAATTTGTATTTTGTATTTTTGTTTTTTTTATTTATTTTTCGTTTTAGGTTGCTCTGACCTTTACAACAATGGGTTCGCAAATACAAAAACAATGCTTTATAAAGCATTGTTTTTGTATTTGCGAA
Source organism: Stenodema calcarata (assembly GCA_963920205.1). Classification (NCBI taxonomy): domain Eukaryota; kingdom Metazoa; phylum Arthropoda; class Insecta; order Hemiptera; family Miridae; genus Stenodema; species Stenodema calcarata. Next base: position 16,959,586 of record OY986060.1, read on the forward strand.
CCCATTGTCGTAAAGGTCAGAGCAACCTGAAACGACAAATAATAAAATAAAAAAATCAGATTGATTGATTGACTGCTTATGGGTGGTTGGTTGGACTGTTTAAAATGACTCGAGGTGCCTAGTGAGGCTGAAGAGGCCTTGAGATACTTAAGAAAGGCTTGGAATGGTGAAGGATGACTGGCGTTGGTTGAGCACCAAGTATGCTCAAGGATGCCTTTGGGCTGCCTGAATGGAGTAAGGGGCGCCTATTGAAGTTGAATAGGCCTTAAGATGCTCAAGAAAGGTTTGGAATCATCTAAAGATGACATAGTGGCATATTGATACGTAAAAAAGTATCCACAGGTACCTTTGTATTTTAAGAGCGACTGGAGAAGGTTAAAGAAGGCTGGGGCTATCTAGGAAGGTATGGGGATTGCTTGAGGCTGGGGTATTCTTCATTGTCTGAGGAGAGCTTGAAATTGTTTAGGACTGCTTGGAAATGTTAAGAATGACTGGGGATGGTTAAGGAGGACTTGGAATGGTTGAGGATGACTGGCGCAGAGGCTTAGGGGATCAACACCCTCATCACCCGCCCTTTCAGTTTTTTCCTCATATCGAAATTCTGCCTGTTACTGCCTTGGTATTACAACGCTCGTTACCTCTTGGAGCGATCCTGTGTGTCAGCGATCTCGGATATTCATTAATTCGGCAATTTGAAAAATCCCTTGAACCTCAAAGTTGAAAGGGAAAAAGGGGACTGTAGTAAAAATAATCAACATACCAATTAATTGTAACCATGAATCAATAACTTCGTCAGTAATTTGTGTAGGTGATCCTTGAAGAATCTGTTATGAACGCAGTAATTTTATATTAAATATAAACTTACTAAACACTAAATCTATAATCAAAATTTGATATATTTAATGTATTACTGGTACTTAACAGTAAATCTAGATCTACACCATACATATACATATACTTGATGTATATGGCACTGCCTCTTGTGTAATTGCCGCTCATCGTGGTCTCTGTCGCGATTGTCGTCGTCTCTTTTCTCCTACTCAGTCATGAAATTTATGAAAATTTAAGAAAATTATTTAATAATATAGTAATCTTTTGTTCACTTTCATTTATTTATTTCTTCGCACAGCCCACTTTAAACAGAATCGTCGATCATTTCTGTGCTAATCGCTTGTGGGGATCAGGTTTCGAAGTGTAAAATTACTCAAATGAATCGACTGACCAAATAACTATGTTGTCAATAATGGTAACAGTGGTGAAGGTTAGGGCATTAGCAGAAGGTTCGTGCTTCTATGCAATTACTCCTTCAGTTGTTATCTGTGTATCGAATCACAAATGATGTATTTCCACATCGTGCTTTTCGTTTCGTACGAGAAAACGTACTCTCCCGTACGAATTCCCCGAATTTCCAAATCTTCAGTACGTTTTGAGAGAGCGCAGAAGAATAAGAAAACCGAGATAACGAATAAACCGTTCAGCATTAACTTTTGTTATAGCGACAGAATTGAGGGCAAAGATTCCAAAAATAATTTATCCCCTCCTTTTATCAGCTCACTCCTACGACACTTTGACGCTCGGTTTCATGGGAAATATTGACTGATCTCGTGAAATAAGAAAAGGAAATAATGAGAAAACTTTTCTTCCATTTAATCCGAGTGCGAGAAACTTGGTTGAGAACAATCTAACAATAAAAACGTTGGATTTTAATTGATGAAGGAAGAATTTCATTGTTGTTGAAGAAAGTTATTTAGTGGTTCTGGTGACTCGTATGTTGTGTTATGAAGGATTTAATACGATTATATTACGCGACGGCAGATTTTTATTTCACAGAGAGACTCAGAGCTCGTTTACCGTGATTCATTTCGACTCGTATCAAACTGAATTGGTCAATCGCCGATATTAAAATTAAATTCCTAATAATTCAAATTCCGGCAGCAGCAGTAAATACTAGATTACCATCATAACCTCTCCATAAAAAGGGAAACATTGGTGGTTTGATCTCGGTAAAACCGTTTTTTTATTTTTTTTATTTTAATAGTAAAAACAGACAACGTTTCAGAAACTGCGGTAGAAAAATCAAATAATTCAACGTGAGTTATTTAGTTCTTATTAATGAATTATAATAATTATAAATTATAAATGAATTATAATAGTTATAATTATTATAACCTGTATGTAATCTATCGCCCAAACGCTCGTCCAATCAGTGTTTAATACAGTTGAATATGCTCTGGGTTCAGGGCCGGATTTAGGGGCCCGCACTACAATAACCTTAGACAACGTTAATGTCGTTATTTTAATTATTAAATAACGACATTAACGTTGTCTAGTGTTTCAATTTTCGCGTTCATATGGGTACAAACTTTAATAATATAACTGACGAAGTATTAATATTTTCAGGTCAGACAATACAGAATATTTAGCGCAAATTCACTTAGAAAACGTTTGCACCTACTTTTTCAAATTTTCCCGAGGGGAAGGCACTCGTAGCCCCCAAACCACGAGCAAAGGGCCCGGACCACAGGTGAAGCCTAGAGGCCTGTATTTTTAAAATCCAGCCCTGTCTCGGCAATTTCTTGCATGAATTCCTGTTTGATGTTGTTGAGTCGTGGGATAAGAACGCAGAATGAGAGAACGAATCACGAACAATATAACTATTAAAGAATTATTTGACTGAATTTATAGTAATGACAAGGGAACGATGTAAACAGATCGGAGAATAGAACGCAACAGGGAGGTGACCGCGCAGGTTCTTGGCAGGAAGAAGGGGGCGTAGTTTCAGGACTGGTCGCCAGGGGTGGTGGGGTACCGCACCATACGTTCATACGTATGAACTAATTAATAATACTTAGCCCTAGAACTAGTCTTGAATCCCATGACTTAATTGCATTTTTGCATTATGGAAGCAATGCAGCTTCTTGACAGCTCCCAACAATCGTGGACTGAAGGGGACCAAACCCCTGGACCTGCAGGGTCGATTCTGCTGCAGCACCTTCCTGTGTGAAACATCATGGGCGACGCTTTCTCTGTGGCTACCGCTTCCCAGTTCAAAGCCACATTTCACCGTGTAAAGGTCTCTATCTATTTTATTCATATTTTGTGTTGGAATTTCTCATTGGATCCTGATCACTGTCAAGTTGAATAAATGTATGGTTTTTTGATGGTTTGATTTAATGTCGATGGTATCCTCATAAGAAATAGTTTTAGTACTAAATAGAACTGGATTGTTTGGAGGATCCTCATTCTACTTGGCTCTGAATGTGGGACTAGGTAAGAGTGCCTTTCACGGTTCACTCGTCCTTCTCAGGTGTTTTTGCCCACCCCAGCTTACTGAAATATTCAATACCAATCTTTCGCTACTTCTCTCAATAGGAAGAATGTCCTTCTCAAAGATGGTCCAACTGTCGCCAAAATCGTGCAACTTGAGGATGACATCGTGGATACACAAGAAGAGGATCAATCATAAGTGTCTTGGATGTCGGTGTATCTGCTTGTCTGTAATGCGTTGAAGAAATACACTTCGAGGGTCCCACAGCAACACCACGGACTGTCATTTTTGGCCAAAATGAGTTGGTGGTACCATTGGAACCGCATTCTCGCGGCGGATCAGTTAAAAATATAAGTTGGGACGGTTTCTCAATAGATAGCGCAGAATACCGAGAAATGTCAAACCAACGGACTGTATTCGTCCCCAGAACTTGAGGCAACACCACGGACTGTCTCAGTTTTCACATGTGTTCAGCGTGAAATCTGATGGTCGGCGCGTACTCCTGATTTCGGTAAGTGTTTGACAGTATAATAATAAAGAACTTATTTTTAATGTTTTCGGTTTCTTAATACTTCGATGGTGGCAGTGGGATGATTTACTTGTAATTTACAAGTTGTAAATATTTAATTTTTTAGATCGCATTTCTTGACGCCAAACGAAACAGTCCTACTCTTGATGACATGAATTAAGCATTGAAATGAAGTTTTTTCAATAGTTTTTTCGCCTTTATTTCGTTACTTAACTGGTTATGAACATATCAGTCATTATTATTTTCAGTGAATAGGTTTTTGCAAGTGCCTTTTGTTTTTTTGAGCTGAAGTTGGCATTCAACCACCTTGATAGGCACTATTTTAGCGATGATTTTTTTTTTCTTTCTTTTTCATAGACACCACATCTCAATGGAAGACAGTGAATACATTCCCTCAGATGAGGGAGGGACAACTGATGATGGAAGTTCAGATTGTGAAGGGCTTATGCATGTAGATGACCTCATGATTTCAATGGGTATGAAGAACCACGCAGAAGTTGTCCAGCCAGCCAAATCTTCATCAACTGAGCCTTCCCACGTCACGAAATCCCTCCAGTCAGCTGAAGAAGCTCCAACAACTGAATTCACAGTTCTCCCTTCTGAACCAATTGCACTTCTAAGTAGTGAACCTCATTTTTGTCCCACTGCAATCGATGGCAGTGAGTTCCTACTTGAAGACACTGACTTGGTTGCCAGGGATGTGATCATCTGCAGCGAAACAGGAGATCAGAATGATTTTGCTGGTGTCCCAGTCATTGATATTACATCAAACATAGAAGAGATCGTAGCAAACCCATTTTGCAGCTCTGATGATCCGTCTTGTGTTTTTAATTCCCCGTCTTTAGGCCTTTATGAGGATCCCATCACAGACTCGTTCTATGCCTTTGATCCCCACATGACAAGTTGTGATTTAAATTTTAAAAATACTGTGATTAAAATTTTAAAAAGATTGAGATTTAAATTTTAAAAAGATTGTGATTTAATTTTTAAAATATTATGATGCAATTAAAAAGATTGCGATTTAAATTGTTTGCGTATATCCTAATAACCCGTATGTTTCTCGTCCAGGGTCAAACTGTGGAAATCGGAAAATATCCATGAAAATGGATGATTATAATTAATTTAATAAATTATTGAAATTTTTGATGGTGAAAATCCAGAGCGAAAAGAAGATGCAACACAACTTACCATCAAGCATTGACGAAACAACACCACTTACCGTCTTCATTTTCTTTGATATTTGCTTTTTTGGCCTCAAACTTGTTTTATACGATAAAAAACGCTATCAAGAACTTGGAGAACTAGTGGGACGAGAAATTGAAAAGATATTGTAGAGTGAATTCATTGAAAACCACTCTTTTGGCTCTCCTGAAAAGTTGGCGAAATGACAGTCCGTGGTGTTGCTGTGGGACCCACGACTTGTAAAATATCTGAAAACACTTTGAGAGACAGAAAAGACGAACCAACCTACGTGGAAATGTTTGTTGGTTGTTTGATCTCTTTGACCCACCAGTCTAAAACAAAATGGTTATTGCCGGAGAGAAAATCTCCAGCGTTTGTTGAAGAAAATGGAAAAGATAAAAGAATTACAGAGACCGTTCACTTTTTTCTTTTGTTATTCTAAAAATAAAACGTTCACGTCAGTGAATCAATTCAAGTATTTGTTCGAGTTGATTTCCTTTTGTGTGTTTTACCTAAATTTCGAGAAGAAAGCAATTGCAATGGCTTCAACATTCATAGTAGATCATTTTTCATTAGAGCCCCTGTTTGGAATTTCGCCCAAATTTGAAGATTTGAGTTGATAACACAGATGGTGGCTGAAGCCAAACTGTAACGGTGATTGGTATCCTTTGTGTATTCTTCTCATTTCAAGTTTTTTAAATTTATCGTTCCTTTAAATTGTCGATGCGAAAATGGCCAAACTCCGTAAAATCAACAAAAACAGAAAGGTGGTAATTGATTACAATTAACCAATAATTGAATCACTGAAAAGTTTAGTTCAGTGTCTTAAAATAAAGTAAATATTAGTAGGAAGGAATAAGTTCGTTCATTACTTCGAAAATTTGCTTCATAGAAACTTTTTAAACGGGTGTGTAAATACACAGAATGTACAAGATAAGGAATGAACTACTTCGTCTACCGAGTCTACAACTAATTTCTAACAAGAACTACCTCCTGAAACATTTTTGCATTCCGCTTCTTTTCCGGATTTTTGTATCCCTTACAATTTTGTTCACGTTTTCGACCTCACGTCACAGCTCACGTCTCCATTAATTTACACTGTGAATTCAAAATTGAGGATACCGTCAGAAAGTGCTACAAATTTTCCATTTCTCTGAGCCCAAACCGAAATTGGTCAGGACAAATTGATCAGTGAATATGAGTCCTGCAAATTTAATTGTCCCACATCAATGAAATTGTTTGGTTTTTCAATTAATTCCGCCTGCGCGAAAATCGTACTTTTTCAATGGTCTAGTGAATCTTATTGTTGAAGTCGATTTGTGTTGAACGTGTTTAGCGAAATTTGAATGAGGCAGTCGTGACATTAAAGGAAAAGTCAACTCCCCCTGAAGCTAGTCTTAATACCAAAACTCAATTATTGCGCTGCCGGGGAGGTCTGAGTGTCACCAGTCGATTTAGCTAAACCCCTCAGCTCGTGGGAGGGGATACGTGTTCACCGTGATATCCTCAATTTCGCTTTGAATTTTTTTTTTTTTTAAATAGTTTTTCCGCATCAAAGTCGATGTTCTACCCGAAATTCAACTGCAATAATGAAATGGACTTGAATGCACTGGAATGCTAAGACTATGACACATTTTTCAAGCTTACAAAATTTCATTAACATGCAGAATTATTAGGGTTACTAAGGATCTGAAAAACAATCAGATGGGGAGGGGGGTGTCAGTGGGGGTCTAATATGGTCCTGGATATTAAAAATAACCGTTACATCGATGTGCAACAAGAAAGTTAATCGATTTGTGTATGTTAAAAACTAACACGATATTTTGTACTTTATTTGAATGTAGATAGACTTGAAAAAATCGAGATCATGAACGAGAATTTCGATGTAGGAAAACGAACTGAACCAACTTCGAAACAGCAAAATAGCATTGTCACCCATGTGTGTCACTTGAGTGAAACTTCTCAATTTCTCTTTATGAATTCCACTTAACCAAATCACATTAGAATTGTAAGCAGTTAAGGGAGCAAAAAAGTGTTCAAAATTGGATTTTTATGGATCATAAATCGCGTTAATTGGGGGTGGTTTCATTACGTTACTTCGATAATTCGCTTGTAAGGAACGAACTAAGTCATTCACGACGAAATCGTGGAAAAAATCGGTCTAATAGTGTACACATATTTCAGTGGGAATAGACAATTTTTTCCAATACTCTTGTTTTCTTTGCTTGTCAGGTCATGCTGCATGACTGTTGATTCGGTTCAACCTGCCGCCCAAAGTGTGCTCATACTATTGATTATTTTTTTATCCAAAATTTTGACCCGGTGGTGAGGGGGGGATATGGTTTTGGATACTTGAAACATCCGTTGATACTGGTAATACACTGGTAATAAACTGATAAATTGGGCTTTATCTCGGTTTATTGAAGTTATTATGGTCTTAGTTGTTGTTGCTATTTAAATATTTAATTATTTTGAAAAGAAGTGGGGGGGAAAAATTGGTGAAGCTCATTCTACTTCCCCTCCATTTTATCAGGTCTTCTCCCATCTGTTGGGTGTTGAGTTGGAGTTTTTCCGTAATTATTATAAATAACTCCCATTTCCAACTTACGTGATGATTTCTTCGACTTTTTTCGAAATTTTCGCGAGCTTTCAGTGTCGACCGATGCGCGGGTTTTGTCCCTGAGTCGGCGATCGCGGGGGCGGTCGACGGAAGACTGAAGCCGAAACGCTGGAAAATAGCCGCCCCCGGCGTCTTCATAACCGCGCGCGTGCGTCCGGCGAACTCGAATCCGCTCAGGGAAATCGTCTTGAAATGAGCCTACGGACGAGGCAATTTATCAAATTCATTTACCTTGTGTTGTTTTGATCCCGCCGATCGAGATTTCCATCGGTTTAATTACACAAGGGACGTTCCATCAATTACTTTTCTTATTTACCTTCACTACTCCGGTAATCGAGATTTTCGCGTAACGTGGCCTTTCGGTTTGTTTTGTGTGTGGAATCAATCTAATTGTTTTTGAGGCAAATTCAAAACAGGCGCCGACAGTTTTTTGGGGCGAATTCGAGGACCACAAGTACATCGGCAGTATATCTCGATTTCACAAACTGGGACACCTGCTGTATTTTGAGTGGTTGGTCAATAGGTTCATACTAAGGCTGATTTCGAACATGGACGTCTTTGGTGTGCAAAAAATGTTTTATCAAAAAAATGCAAAAAGCAAATTCGTTGAAAACTCCCCCCTCCCCCTCCCCCCAAATCTGGCCTTCTTCTTTCGTTTTGAGCCTTACTGCTAAATTTCTGTATACACATAACATGTTTTAGCGTCAAGTTAAAGCCTAAGGAGGCTACATACCAAATAACGGCTTCATAGTGTGAATAGCATACAAATTAGCTTTAGGAGCCACTAAGGCCTTTGCTGCCTAAATTGTATGTCCTATTGAGGGTACTTACCAAATAATAGCGTCATAGTGTGAATAGCTTAGGAAATTGGATTCAGGAGCCACGCAGCTGATGTCGGCCCTTTGCTGCCTAAATTGTATGTCCTATGGAGGGTACTTACCAAATAATAGCGTCATAGTGTGAATAGCTTAGGAAATTGGATTCAGGAGCCACTCAGCTGATCTCGGCCCTATGCTGCTTAATGTGTCAGTCCTAAGGAGGCTACATACAAAATTGCAGCTTCTTACTCTTAGCATAGAAATAGATTAGCGTAACGGAGGATGGTTTTTGCCAGTTTTGTGGAGGCTGAAACATGTTCCATGTTAACATTGATTTGGCCATGTACAACTAGGAGTTAGGTAGAAATTCAGTTATTGTCAGTGATTCCCTAAACACTCTATAATATATTATGCAATTAAAAAAATTAACTTGATCTGTAAAATTCAATCCACATGTCCAAAAAGTTAGGTTATGGACCTCATGACCCCACCCCAAGATCCAACGTCTAGATCTGCCCCTGGAGTTTTCAAACCACCGCTGAGCCAATTTCCACTCTACTCATTTGGGTTCCAAGTGTAAGTGTATTTTAGGATCATAATTCCACTGTTCAACTCATCATCGTATTAAGCTCTTAACGGCCATTGTTCCAGAAAGTTACACGGGCGTTTCAAGAATATTGAGTACAGGCCTTAGGCTCGCTCTTAGGCTTGGGACTTCTCGACTGGGATAATGGATCGCCGCGAATAAGCCCGAAACTGCTGTAACTGGAACCTCTGAACCTCTCTGAGTGGTATTGGTTGCCAAGCCTAACGCCCATCAAAAACAATCGTAACAATAGGCGGTGTCTGAATATTTTTGTAATTACCAAAATTACACTATGGAACAGTAAACCGCTGTAACTCATAAGTCAGTTGGCTACGCCACTGTATTTCATAATTTTTTTTACTATGTTTCTGAATCATACTGAACGTAGTGTGATCATGAATAGTGATCATACTGATGACAATTTCCTATCGTCACGAAGTGTTTCTCAACTGTGACACTCGAGAGAAGATCTAAACAACTAGTTTCTGCACTTAACGGAATGAGAAATAGACACCAGCGCCACCCCCCGTTCTCTACGAAAATACCTACTCATCCGCTTAGTGAATTATCCCGTCAAGCATCGAACTTGGGGTAAACAGCTCGTTCAAATCAGCTTTGGAAATTAGTAACATCGAGTCAGTTTTCATCTTGTGATGAGTTGGAACATTGAGATGCACTCACGTGACTCATACCTGCGCCCATTCAGTTTTGCGATATGCTGGCGTCTAGGGCTGCCATTTGATTCGACTATTGAATGCCTTTATTTGCTATTGAATTGAATTTCATATCCCCTCTGATATGAGTTAGCATTCGACTATCACTGCTGATACTATTCATGATTGTATTAGGCAACCACGAGGACCCACGTGCACGGTTGTCAACCAAAACAACCCAAATTATGGCAATTAGCAGTAGATTTAGTTGATAACTGACTACGCAATAGAGGAGTTTGCTTGGCTCAGGGGCGTCGCCTGGTGAGGAGGAGGGGGGGGGGATCTGGAAAAGAGAAAAGTTCGAATTTCCTTGCCACGAGTTGGGAAATCAGTGGTACATAAACGTTATGTTTCTTAAACTTACATTTAACTTTGATTAAACGTCTAAAGGAAATTTAACTTCGATTACACCTCATTTTAAGAAATCAACTATCGGTATATTTTGTTAGAATTGTGTTTGGGAGAAATTTTGTTCCTTATTGGACGTATGTTGGCTACCCTGATCCTGTCCTGTGTTGATGATTCGTCTGCGAGAGCGAGACTGCGAGTTTGAAAGTGCAAGCGATGCAGCTCTTTAGTTGAATTGTGTTGATTTTAGTGTTAACAATCAATTCAAGAATATTTTACATGTCAGTTACATTAACTATATTTTATAAGCCGAACTTTGAAATTTCGTCAATGTCATATCTCGAAAAATTTAACTGAACGGTGTAGTTTTTAGTTCACTTTTGAACGACCTGGAAATGTTTTAAAACCAATTGGATTTTTGTACGACCAGCCGTTCGTTCACAGTGAGCGCGCAAATTAAAATTACATTAAAGATAGGTTTTTTGTACCTACCGGTATTACCTTTAAAAATCTATGTTTTGTTAATACAAGTTAATAAATACTGAATTGAGTGTGAGTGCAATGTAAAATAAAAAATAGTTGGGAAATCTATGAATTTGAAATCTATGAAGATTTTGAAACCTATTGAATTTCAGCTTGAATTGTTAACTGAAACAAATAACGTGATGGGGTACGCCGAATCGAGGTCTATTGAAGACAACCCATCAACTCTTTTGGCGCAGACAGAATTCGAGCAAAACAGTTGTTCTATGTAGTACTTGAACGAAATTTAGGTTCGAAATTAATCCAATTGTTTTTATGTTTTGACGCTTTGAACAAGTGAATCGCGATTCTTGGAGCTCGAAATCGTGTTATTCTCGTGCTCAGAATTACCTGCGGTTGACACTCCATGTAGAAATACATAATTGAGTTTTTCACTTGTTTGACCTACAGTTGGTCGTTTCAGGGTCTAATCAACCGAAATGGGAGAGGGAAACGAATTATTTTCACTAGTACGTTGGAGGGTTAATCTCAATCAGTCCAACGTTCTCACGCCTCCGCTGCTTGTTTAACTCTTACTCCAATTAGTCTTTACATAGCGTTTGTTCAAATCATCATGACAACTTGATACTTCCCAGTGTGTTGTTCTTTGTACATAATTGCTCTCTGTTCGTACGTTTAAATAGATAAATGAACGGGGAAATTGATGTCGTCTGCTCATCGCTCAACGTCTCAACTTCCAACCGTTCGGGTACGTAGTGAAGGAATGAACCTGAGGCGTTTCATGTCAGACGACTGCTGAACGTCACGCGAGCCCCATGAAACTTCATCTTGTCGAAGCGAGGGCGGAAAAAAAACCTTCTGGTCTCAGATGAAAATAGCCAAAGAGTTTTCTTCAACACGCGACATCCATATCATTTATTCGCCCAACATCCGCCCAAATTGTATAACCTTCCGCGGTAAATATGCAGACACAGTATCATGCACACGTGACAGCGTTGAATTTCTCTCGAAATTACGTTTGGCTCGACAAGCTGAATCTTTCTGTGCGCAATCGATGAAGTCGCGAGTAACGACTAGTAATTTAATAACAACATCACTGCATACGTCAATACTGTTGAGTGGTAAGTGTTAACTTTGTAGTTGATGTTCGTGACTGGTGATCATTACTGAAGCCCAAACATCTTAGTAGAGCACTCAAATCCTTCTTAGATGTGAAAGAGGTGGAATTCATCTCACATACGTGTGGAAGATACAGAGAGATTTATTAGTGTTGAAAGAACCACACATTTCTTTTCCTTCGTGAAAAGCTAAATCCTTTGCCGAAGGCAGAATTTATTGCACCTTTTTGTATACCCCACCGTCGATAAGGGTGTATATATTTTGAGTTGACTCACGTTCGATATCACTGAGGTACTAACCTTTTCACTTGGGTATTTATATTGAGTGCTATATTCATCATGCCGTCTTGATGAGCTATTAAATCCACGGCAGTCGCCCAAGGGAGAAGTCAACCTTCACGTCAAACATCTGAAACCCTCCAGATAATAGAGGTGGGTTAGAACTCTACAATGACATTATTTTACTTGTTTCACATCAATTCGGATAATTACACTTCTCATCACAGAAAATGTTTCGGGGTCAAACAGCCATTTCCGAAGTACCTATTTCATTTGTGCTGATCCGAAAACCACCACGAAAAGTTCACTTTAGCTCTTGTTTTGAATATACAGAACCAACGTGGGTGATAAATGGTGTTATTGCATTTCCAGGTGCTCTTTTGTTTACTTACTCGTTTACATCAGTAGTAAACTAGACATTTTGTCGTTTAAAATCGAAATGTCACCGATGTGTTACCGTAACCAACTTTTGGTATATTTGTGGTGAACTATAAAATAAGTTGGCTTGAATTCGTACAAAAAATCAAAATCTATCTTATGGGAAAAAGTTGTTCCCTTGATTCACCCTTTCCCTCAGATCACGTCAGAACACAAGCGACCGGCGGGCCACTACGTCAGAGCCTATGACGCACGAGCGTATGACGTCAGACGGCTGGCAGGAGGCCAACTAGTACGTCATAGCCTATGACGTCAGATGGCTGGCTGGCTAGGTGATCGGGTGGTAGCGAAGGGAGGTGGGGATGACGTCGGAGGGGCCAGAGGGAGGCAGATATCTGAAACCCCCATTTCTTCCCCACTACTTTCGTGATCACCGTGAAATTTCCTAAAGGATCTCCGAGTTTCAGATTTTTGTCCACCCAAATTGGTCAGTCTGCCCATCGACATCTAATAAATCTTTTATTGAGGAAAACACTTCAGTAAATAGCGTTATACTGTTGCATACATTATAGTGCCAAGCACAGAATTGTTACTAATATTTAAAAAAAAAAAAAAATCGGCGCTTCGCGCCTCGCCAGGGGGCAAGCCCCCCTGCACCCCCCGGATGCTTACCGTTTGGAGCCTGCGGCTAAAAATCGAGAAACATGGAACATGCTTTAGCTATGTCTTCTTTCTCTGTTTGTTTGCTTGCACAACTATAAAGGTTTATAGCACTTATGATTACTCACTACTTCTCAACTCACTATTTCTCACTACTTCTTATAGTTGTCATGACGGCAATGGATACGATGTATGTTTTCTAATTAGCTTCCCTGGTAATGAAGCTTCGACCCTCGCACATAAGATTGTTTACTAACCATTTATAACATCGCATTGTTGGATTAATATCTCGTAGATAAATATAAAACTGCGACATAAATGCGTGATAAATCGAGAGCTTTCCAACGAATGGAGAACGATTTTTGTCCGATGAAAACTAAAGAAGTTTCATTTCCCTAGAAACGACTCGGTTGTACGTGAAAATCATTAAAAAAATTCGTCACCCATTTTTTGTGACCAATTTTTCGTGACACATTCCGCGTGACATTTTTCGGCTAGTTAGTCCAAGGCTAAAGCATGTTCCATGCTAAAAACGGTTGGGATACATAAGCAACATAAAGATTGAGTACACCAGAAAATGTTAGTAGATCCCTTATGCATTGGCATCCATCTGTGTGCGGGTTATCGGTGTAACTCTCACTCTCAGTACCTACAGTGTTTCTGTTTCAACCATTTTTGAGCTTCATGGCAAAGAACTGGATTCCAAGAGTGTTTTGGTAGGACCAGTACTTTGGATGCTACAGACGACCGAAACTCGTCAAATGGTACATTTTACTACCCTTTAAATGTGTTGAGTTTTGACGTATGTGGAGTCAATCGATGGAAAATTCAATGTTCTCCAATTTGTCTCGTGGTAACGTTTTTACTTGGGTGTTCACTTTTGACGTTTGTGGAGTCAATCAATGCAGAATTCAATGTTCTTCAATTTTTCTCGTGGCAACGTTTATGCTAGGGTCAAAAGGTTTTTTAGGAGGTGAAAGCGAAAAACTGAAGAATGTCCGAAAATTTTGACGTTTTAAGAGCACCAAAAGTGATCTTAATCCCTGGAGGGGTACAAACTCAGATTACTCGTTTTCAAGAGTATCCTAAGGTTTTATAACGATTTCCAGCTGACCCCAGGTCAACAGGCCCTTTCCTTATTTTATTGGACATTAATTAATATTGAAAAAAGCCAGATCATAAATACGTACTAAATATTAAGATATTGATATTGAGAAAAAAAGAAAACAGATCATAAATACATACTTAATGTTAATTATCCACGAATGATACGACTATCAGAGATGATACCGGTAAAATTATAAACAAACCACTACACCATCGGCATCTACGTCCATTTCTTCATATATCAACGCCTCACTGATAAGCCGATCTGAAGGTGAAGGATTTGTTTATTCAATCGAGGATCAATGTCGATTGTACAATAGTAGAATAATCGGTTCACGACGCCAAATTCGACTTCCTATTTGTTGAATCTAAGGTCATAATAGTTTTCATGTGAAAAATAAGGTAATCACGGAGTAGGAATGAGACTAGGTGTTCTCTTCAATTGTTACTCATTGGCGGCTACGAGAACGAACCAAAACATTGTCAAGATCGAACTGAACAAAGTTGACTGACTTTGTAGACTGAGTGATTCCGAGCGTCCCGTAATCAGTAAGGACGAGTTGTTACTCCTTCCGGATGCCGTCGTCTGATAAATCAAAATAAACTGCCGGCAGACGGTACAATTCGAATTGAGTCAGTGTGTACGTTAGTGCCGTCTGTGTCGGTCTTGTATTGTTGGAAAAAATGCCTCCAGAATGCGAACCTCTCATCGCCCGGTGCAACTGGGATGGCACCGATAAATTTTGGTATGAGTCGACTATAATAATTATAATAACTATAATAGTTAATAATTATTATTAACTAAACCGCTTAGGTCATTATTAACTAAACCACTGTACAATGAGGCAAAGTGATAATTTAGAGGTAGAAAAAATCGCAGTAATAATTTGCGCTATGAATATCTGTATGTGTGAATGCCAAAGTGTAATAACAACATAAATAATGGGGACGTCAAGTTGCGTTAAATTGAGTGACGTTTCAAGCGATGTAATATCGTATCTGAACGTCAGTGATAGCTCGTACAATGGATATTACGAGTATGAAATCGTACATGAAATCTCGTTCCCTTTAATAATTGGTAGGCTATTGTAGGAGTTGGAAGGTTCCTTTTCCTTCTGTTATTCGTTTGTGACTGCTGTTTTCTGGGCAAGATAGTTTTATGGCAGGAGGGAAAAGTTTTTTTTACGAGCGGAATCGTTACCCTTTCCCACATTTCGCGCCCAGTTACTTTTCTCATTCTACTCCTTGATCCATCAGTAACCTCTGGGGATTTTTCAATGCCCGTCAGGAGTGCTGTTATTAAATTCGTTGACGACCGATAAAGTTCTACTCTCGTTTGGATCGTGCACGATAGGACGTTCATCAGAACCGTGGTCTCCAATTCTTCGTGAGTGAATTCAGAACGTTCATCAGAACGTGGTCTCCAATTCTTCGTGAGTGAATTCAGAAAGTGTGGACAAACGATCGGAAAGCTCGTTGATGTATTTTCAATCAATCGAGCCGTAGCTTTTTAGGGGGCGCATCTGCTCTTTGTTGAAGGCTCCAGTCATTTTCTGCCTCATAAGTGTCATCCGAACGCTCTTCATCGCCAACCGTCTCCATGCGAAGACTTTTTCCGTTAACATTCGAAGACTACAGGGGAAACTGTAGAAACTACGTGGTGGTCAACTGCTTGAGAGGTTCTGGGCGTTCGTCTGTCCGTCCGCTCACATATCGAGCAGCTTGCGCTTGTAGGCAATACAGCGTTTGGTCTCAACTTGAAATTCGCCAGCGACTTTAAAAGCATAGATGTCCTGAGGAACCTCTACGTCGCTCTCGTGCGGCGATTGGTCGAGTTTTCCTCAGTAGTATGGTACTACCATACTACCTTGGTCACAAACTGACAATCGAAAAAATCCAGTACAAGTTTCTCTTCTCTTTGTGCACTACAAGTTTAATGTGGATGCACTTTTCTTCGCTGAACCCCATGTCGTCCCATGCCTGTGCTCCCTCCTCGACCTGCACACCCTTCAGGACCGTTTGTCTTGACTTGGTCTGGCTCTTCAAGATCACTAAGGGGACTGTCCGCGCTCCCCAGCTCCTCTTTCGCATCAACCTCCTGATTCCTGGCGTGATTACCAGCTCGAGAGACCCCTTTCTTGTTCCCCAAGCGAGCACAAATTACCAACGAAATGCCCCCGTTTTGTACCTGGTGTGTACCCTGCCACTACTTCGATTGCCTCCATTAAGAGACTCATTTCCGCCCTGTGTTTTGCCTAGAGTGCGTTTTTTGGACTTGACATTTATTTATATTTATCTATAATAATAATTATTATATCTAAATATTATTATAGGTAAATTATTCATCTATAATATTTATCTATAATTTCGATTAATGCCTTGTTTTCTTTTCTTTATGTAAATGGGCATCAATGCCCGTATGTATGAATAAATGAATATAAAATCAAATCAAGTCATGCAGCATGGCTATAAGAGCGAATTTCCGAAGAAATAACTGGTTTGTGTAAAATGTCTCCATTTCATTAGTTTTATAACAAATTTTATCTCTTTTTTTTTGCCGAGTACCTAACACCTTAATTTATAGATTTTACAGATTTCAACGTTAATGGAGGTTTGTTTCCATAGATCGTATCTAAAACTTCGCACCAGTTTAAAAAGGTCTACTTTTTGAATGATGAAGGGCCCGGTTTATCAAGTAGTGAAAATTATTAATAATTATTGTTAGTTGTTAATAATTTTAATTTATTATAATTAATAATTTTTCATTTATTATGATCAATTAATTAACTCGACGTCTGAAACCATGTGCTGTTTGAATCAGCTGGGCCAGTATGAATATTGAACCGATCGGCGAGATGTATAGAGGGTGCCAAATCAAGAAAAACTAAATAAGTAAAATAAAGTAGCGTTCATTGATTTTATGAATTTGTAGCAGTTTGTTGTCACGTAGTGGGAACAGAGTGAGCAGGTGAAGCGCAGAGCACATTGTTACGCTGAATTATCGACGAAGGAACGGGGATTATTCCATTTGCGGTTCGATGATCAAGCGAAGGAGGTGAAGAAGGAATTTCAGACTTGGAATGGAATTCATTAATCATTCGGTAGGTTAACTTTACGATCCTGCTCACTGGAATCTCTTGAATCAAACCAATTATAGCCAGACGCCCTGAAGCCCAGCGCTCCGAATGCCCCAACGAACCGATTTTGTGGAGTTTTCAATCAGTCGAGAAATAGCTGTTCCGAGTCAATTGACATGTGCAGTTGAGAAACAAACGTCCGAACGGACAGCTTTGTCTGTCGGTCAATGTCAACATGAGCGAGTACGTCCCTCGGGCCAGGCGACGGTTCTTCTTCCGGTCGGGCGAGAACCGAGCGGAAACTCCTAAGAGCAATCGTATACATGGAAATAATAAGGGATTTCTCCGAAATAGGCGAATTGAAACGAGGAAGTTGGTCAGCAAACTAGCCCTTTAAGAGCTCTGGTTCGATGAACAGCTCGTGCAAACAGTTTGAAATGTTAAAATCCGTTGAAGAACTATCACTGAACCCTCGTTGAGTGTTGATACAAAATTACGTTGAAATTTCTATTAGTACTTCTATCTAGTGACGCTGGAACCATGAATCGAATTTGGATAAACACACCATGATGTCGATATTATTAACATAGAACATGTTTTAACATTCACAGGACTGGCTGAAACCAAGCGTCCGTCCGTCGGTTACGCACACACGGCGCCAATTCCAGTGGTGGTAGAGACTTTGGCATGTAGCCTCCTTAAGACTTGCCTGTGTCATCACTCCCTAGTATACTTCCTGTGCAGTACCAAAACTTCATAATAATTTCATTGTTTTTTGATCTCTGGTTTCCCACCTGTTGACTTACGTGTGGATTCCAAACAGGATTCGTGTTCTGACGTCGACAAAAAAAAAAAATAAATAAATAAATAAATAAATAAATAAAATGAATGGTATCGTGACATGTTATCAACTGTAGGCTTCAATATTCCGACCAGATATATCCACGATGTTTTTTCCAACAATACGACTAAATCCGAGAGGGATCAACCAACAGAAGTTTTGCATCGTTAAGCTTGTTGTCTGAATAATAAGAAGAGATGGGAAGTCAGGACCAAACGACTCCAACTGTAGCTCAGTAGAAAAACGGAAAGGGAGAAAAAGGGCTTATGTTTTTAGGGACACCCCTCAGAAGCTAGGCTTTAGCTTTTCATTAAACTTATTTTTGGGCCGAGCTGCGCATAAATCTCCAAGAACGCGGAAGTTTATTATTCATCCCTGGTTTTGTGTCAGTTTGAGGGGTAAACCCAAAAATGTTGTCTGATTCACTCTAATTACTTTAGTTACTGTTAACTTTTTGTCATCAAAACACAAACGTCCTTAAAAATTGTTTTTCTTAATAATCACTGCAACGTTCTGCAACTTTTTTTCGTGATTTACTTTGTGTTTTCTGCCGTCATAAGGAAGAAAGTCCTATCTCCATTTGGATAGTTTTGAGACTAACGAGGTTTTGTGAACTGCTGAGAATTTTCTATAGAGTAGAAATTAGAACTGCCGTTACACAGTTGATTTTCAAGTACTTCTGATGGAGATTGGGCTTTCTGACCTAATCCAATCGGTTGATCTCGTTTAAATCTATAGGAATAAGTTCTAACCTCGAAAAGCTCCAAAATGGAGTTAGGACTTTCTTTCTTAGGACGGCAGTTTTGTTAAGCATCAAATTTCAGTAATTTCAATTTTTGTTGGGAACGGGAAAAGTGTTCCGAGTCAAGATTATTTCGGTTTTCTAATAATTAACTTATTTATTTATTTGGCTCGCTTACTTTTTTAATGCAGCTTTAATTTTAACAATGCTACATAATACATAATTAATAGGCATTGATGGGCTACACCAGTCGCTCATAGCTATTCATAAACATAAGGTTTCGTTTAGAATCAAGAAAATTTTTGTTGAGCATCTCAAATTGAGATTCAACTTGTCAACAATATTCAAATCGGAGAAAACCCCCAACACACTGTCCATTCCATCAACCCTTACAGTATGTTATTCTCCTGATCCCTGTTTAAATACATTTAAGATAGTCCACACGCTAATGTTGACCAGGTGCCTATTTGTACGTCACTATGCTGGTCATCACAATGAGTGTTCCCTGTAATCTCCGAACTTGAATTTCAATAATATAAAGGAGAGAAAGGGAAATGGAAAATTGGAAACGCCCGAATACCGTGTATTTCGTGTTTTCCTCGGTTCAGAGGGCTGATCCTTAAACGGCCACCCAAAGTACGAGTGGTATGTATATTGTTTGGGAAGCTCTCTCAGAGGAATTCTAAACATTTTATCGGCAAAGTCGGTTCATAATTGAGAATTGTTTCTGCGAGAGGGAGATTGTGTTATTAATAGATAGAGGTTGATGGGACGATCGGATATTGGCGCGGTGATGGGCTCATTAATGCGCTTTGTTGACAGCTATCATCCATCTCCAATACGAGTGTCTCACCTCCCGACAACCTGTTGAAATAGGCCAATTACGGTATTCTGACGAAAATCTAAGGGAGAGAGTTTACCATTGGACTTGCTCAACATTTGACGGGATATGCAGGTCGAATGAGACGGAACAAGCGGCAGGTGAATCTGACTCCAGAAGATTTGTGCGGAAATGTGTTTTATTGTTAATACCTGAACATTCCCAAAAATTGGTTTACCTGGTTCAATTGTTCTATCACGCTTTTGTTGTGTCCCTTCTGTGTATATACGCTGCCATTGTGGGGGGGGGGGGGGAGATAAGACCAAGCTGCAAAACTAATGGCCACTCAGAAAACACTAATTAAAGTTTTACTTGAAAAAAAGAAGCCTTATCTAACCCAAAAACTTTTTGAGGTACTGAACTTGAAGCCTCGCATTGAGAACGCCTCGATTGTATATTCCTACAGAATAAAATTGAAGAATTGAAAATTTTGAAAAAATCCAGAAAGGGGGATAAAATAACTCTGAAAGCACTGTCGACAGTGCTATTACCGATCGGGTATACGACGGATGCACAGAGTTTGTATTTGTACATATGGGTGATTTTGTTCAATGATTTACTAAGTAGCGTTTCTGAGTCGGTTCTCTCACTGAATGTTTTAAAAAAAATTGAAATATTTTCTCTCGCAGGTTGAGCACCAGGTGAGTACCACTACAGGCCTTTGATGTGCGCAAAAATGAAACGTTAAGATTGAAAGGTAAATGTGTAGGAAAGCGGCTGTTAGAGTTACTAAACCCGGACATTGGTAATTACCAAACGGGACCATTTGCAATATATTCGGATACCCTTCAGGATCACGAGAAAAAAAGTCCCACTCGCGCCCAGGTGGGATAGCGAAGACAACCTCGAAAACTGGAAACAAATTTGCACTAATTTTAGTTGTTGGCCAAAAACGTAGTTACGCAAAAATGTATACTTTTCTTTTTTAAAGTTTGTGAAATTCCCTACAATTTCAGTGGTGGTAGAACGCTGTAGACCAAGTAGAACCCGAGATATAATGCAGCAAAAACAGGCGTTTATTCGAGGTTTCATGTATGGGATCTGGTAGTAAATTCAACCAGCTTTAAGATGAAAAAAAGAAATTTTGAGTCTGACTAATATTTTCGGAGTTATAGAGAAAAATGGACCCAAAAACTTGGATTTCACAATGGTACGGGTATTTTTAGCGTGCTGACATGGGTATTTTAATATTTCATATATGGGGTCTACAAGTAAAATTAATTAGCTTTCAGACGAAAAAAAGAAATTTTGGATCGGACGGATAGCTCCCAAAAGCTTGCGAGAGAGAGAAGTGCCACTTACCGCAGGTTAGCCAATCTTTGAACGCGTGTGGTGGCCGAAGTACTGGACCGAATTAATTGTTATATGGGGTGCATTGACGCAGAATTTAACGCTCTATGATTAAAGCACTATGATATAAAACCTCTTCATGACGCCGTGCACATTGCAACTCAGTGGGTCCAAAATACCGGTTTCCCGCTTTCCGGTTTTTGTTAGTTTTTGAGAAAACCATTCGGCCTAGAAGCTCCATTCTGATCTTAATTCATTTTAATAATTAAATACGCTTTAATAACACGCTCTAATTATTGAAGCGTATTAAATTCTCTTTAAATTACTTGCCTTCTTGTAGGACAAGTAGTTTGGCAGGGACGAGACTAAAAAACATAAAATTGCACTTTTTGGAAAAAATGACCTGTGTTTGCAGAACTTATTTTGGGTTCTACTTGGTCTACTGAGTTCTACTACCACTAAAATTGTAGGGGATTTCATGTACTTCAGAAATGGAAGGTATAACTTTTTCCCCCAAGAGCTGCTTTTAGCTGCAAAGTAACTGCTTTTTTGGTCAAAAACTAAAACTAGTGCTAACATTTCTCCAGTTTTCTTCGTTCTAAGGAATTTGTTTTCTCGTGATCTTGAAGGGTATCCGAACATATTGCAAAAGGTCCTGTTTGGTAATAATCAATGTCCGGGTTAATAATAGTTATCATTTTTCCAGGACTAGTTGGGGAATGTATTCCTTCGGCGTTAGCTAGACCACGAATCTATAACGTGGGGCTGCAACCGCTGTCGGTAAGTGCTCGGAGGTTTCTCTGTGTGGTTTAATGAAGTCAAATCCGTTTACGATCAGCGTTTTCCCAACACGCAACAAATTGAAATTAAGTTGCCGTCATCGAACCCTCAATTATTCATGAAATTGAACTCGGAAGTTGGGAGGGAAATGTTTCAATATGGATGTTTGAGCGACAGGACCGGGACTTGAACGAGGGTCGAATGAAGTGAGGACTCCTTTGAGTTCCGTTGAAACGGAATAATTCATTTACTTCGGTTATACAGAAACTGACCGTAAGGTGGATGAGCGCGATAGAAACAAACTGTTCCCGGGCTCGAATCGAAGCGTGAAACAGTGCGAGTGTAACAGCCCCAAAAATATCATCCGGCGGTGGACTGTGGATTGATATTGGATGGATTGAATTCTACAACGGTTCATTATTCCCCTTCTATCTAGATCACTGTTCGGTGTACAATATCCATCTAGCCGTAGAACTGTACGAAATATTGCACGTTCGTTTGAGAAGGTAACAAGATGATTACGCCAAGAATGGCCTCCTCAGTTTTCCACTGAATTTCGGTTGAAACAAAAATATTTAATAATGATGTAGTAACCTTAAAATATTTGTCACTCATCCGTATTTATTTATTTTTTATACGAACGAACATTGGTATGCATTTATTTAAAAAAAAATTAAAAAATACATGCAGTTATACTTACAGTTTCAGAACTATAATACCTTCTTCCCCATTTGAGGACAACCTTGTGCTAGGGGAAGGAGTTGCTCAGTTTTCAAAATATCTTAATGAAATTTCTGAAATAACAATAAACTATACAAAACATTTTTCATAGTTTGATGTAAGTACTATTTCCCAAAATCATTTTTCAACACAAACACCTATAACATTTTAAACTCTGTCGGACATAGAATTTTCACATGAAGTAGATACTAGATGGAATGGAGCAGTTAAGAAGAGAAGAGAACACATCAAACTGATGTGAGAAGATAATGCGTCAATCTTATTTTAAAGCTACTTAAATTGGGTTATTGAGTTCAGTGGGCAAGTAAAGAATTCAAAATGTCAAAATTTGCTTTCCTGCTGTTCGGGTAGGATTTTCAACAAGCTGAAATTTGTTCATACTTCGGTCCTTGAAAACATAATATATTATATCAAAGCTATTTTGTTAGCAATCGATCTCAGGATTAGAACGTTGAAAACCTTGAATAGTTCTTCCGTGGGATAACGTTTCTCTTCTTTAAGCAATATTTTATTTAAACATTTTTGAGTGACGTATAGTGGTTCGAACACCGTTTTATCTGCATAACCCCACGTAACGATCCCATAAGATAAAACTCTGCAAATTCTTGACACAACGGTTCATTATCTTCTTTGTACAGATCACCCTTCTGTCTAGATCACTAGGTCTAAATGTCCAGATCCTAAATGTTAGATTAATTATTATTATCAATTATCACTAATTATTAACAATTTTATCAAGTACCTAGTGAAAATTATTATAATTTATTGTTAGGTATTAATAATTCGTATTTATTATTAATAATAATTATTATTAATTATGATTAATTAATACGATATAATTCTGGGGTTTTTAGTACTACGTCGGTAATAATTTTTCTATAAAAGAAGTACCTACCAACAAACATTCGAAATTACCTTCATTTCCGTAGCACGAAACGCACCTCAAAACAACAAACTCGACATCACTTAAGCCATATGATGTTCCAAAGAGCTTGTTATTATGAAAATGGACCTGTATTTCAACAGTTTGAGTCACGATCGTGTTGTGAGGCACCATCTTTGAGCCGTCATTGTGAACGAACGGCTGGTCGTACAAAGCTGCGGATGGTCTTAAAAAATTCTACGGAACAAACTCTATCTAAATATGAAATAAAAAACATACCGTTCTATATGAATTTTTCGAGATATGAGATTTTCACATTTTCAAAATTCGTTTTGAACCCCTTCCCCTTGACCTAGGGTTATGAAAAGTTTCGAGGACCATTGTGGGGTTGGTCGAAACCCATAAAAAAAATTTCGTAATTTTAACTCAACGCTAACTGGGCAAAGTGGCGCGGACGGCGTACGGCGGACGGCGGACGGCGTACGGCGGACGGACGGATTTTTTTTTATTCGATTTTCTGAATCTACGTATCTTGAAACGTAAACCAACAAATTTTGAGGGGGGGTTAAAAAATTTTTTTCTTTGGGCGATTCCAATGGTTCATTATCGAAGATAATAAACCAAAATGGACTGAACCAAGGCGTAGTACAACATCTTTTTATTACTCAAGGAAAGGAAATTCCTCACTTCTAACAAAATTGGTATGGTTTTCCGTAACCTAGAGTTCAAGGACCTTATGGTCTCGTTCCAAGACAAGCATTGGTCGATATTCACCCCCAGGTACTTGGTATGGGTTACTTGCTTGATTGAAGGACAATTGCAAGCTCCAGCCTGATGACAATAATTGTTCATTAATTGAAATAATAATTGAAATTAATTAGTACCTGAACCTTCACGGCGGGAATGATGTATACAAAGTACTTACCCACCAAAAAAGCTTTGAAATGACTTTCTTTCTACAGATTCGATATCTGTCTAAAAGTCCCGCTCAATTCTACACATAGATCAAGATTCTGTGAGCATCGTCCACGACCCAATTTCCAGTAAGTATCTTGTACTGAAGATCTAGATGGCTCGGGCTGGTGCTTAAGGCCAGTTACCGGAGCTTTAATGTCTGGCTTGAGAGATCCGTTAATAGTTATTGGAGATTTTGGTTGGATTTTGGTTTTGGAGGTTGGTTTTAGATTCACTGGACGCATTTCGTGAACTTCCCAGACGTGTTACAACTCAAATCTTGCCAACTGAGACGGTTTTTTGTGATCATGACACACTAATTTTCGTGGAAGAAGACGAGATCGCCAGAGATTCGTCCACGTTTCCAGTTAGTGACTCAAGTTTCCCGTCTGTAAAGCTCCTCAGCATCCCTGCGACTCCGTCGTTCCTACCTCCAAGTACACATAACTCCAAGTAGCCTTGGAGTCTCGGTCCGTGTCCACATACGTTGATTAACAGAAAGGTAAACAAATCCAACCTTCTCAACAGCCTTGAATACGAACTCCAACCACTACTATGCTAGCCGGTTGCCCCTACCATACACCTGGTCGCCTCCTTCCCTCGGATCATCAGGTCGGCATCACGATCAGGTCAGTCAGTGGCGCGAAATAGCTCAGAACACAATTGCGGCCGAATCAACTAGTTCATATTGCACCTGCACGCCAGAGATCGATTGGGTCAGTCTATTAATTAATCGTCATTAATGCAAACCTAATCTGATCTCACCCCGCTCCTGTTCTTTTAAACATTCCTCCCACCATCTAATCCCCTACGATTTGAAATTTTTAACTAGAAGTTGATATGACGTAATAATATGACGAATATCTATAATATGACTTCAAAATTAAATTACGTCATAAAACTACGATCTATTGAACATAAATATTATTGGTCAGTTAGACGAATCCATCCTAAAATACTTGTGTTGGCATCTCAACCCCTTTGTATCTAACTTGATTGTAATTAACACTTCTAGCGCCGTATGACCCAATTAGGGTCCTATTCAATTAACAATTTTCAGAAATGGCGGAGTTAATTCAGTGTCCTAACAAGCTTCATATAGACCCTTCAGATATAGACCCTTCTTTCTATCTGACACTGTCTATTCCCACGATTGTTTTTCGGTCCAATCGGTAGGATGTGCAAAATCCAAGCAATATAGAGCAATCCGCCATGAACCTGTATCGTTGTTCTCTACCTCTCAGTATAAACGAACGTAGAAGAAATGCTATCTATTTACAACATGATCCCCCGAGGGAAAATGTACCATGCAATTGCGTTTTAATATTATTTTCGGTTTTAAACAACCAAAACTACTTGAACACAGGCAAAAAATGAGATAACAACCGGTACATACGCTTTTCTGAGCTTTGAATATTGAAGGTCTTCCTGTGCTGTTCACCCTTCACTGTGTTTATATAAAAATACAGTCATGCAGCATGGCTATAAGGGGCGAATTTTCGAAGAAATAACAGGTTTTGTGTAAAATGTCTTTATTTTACTGGTTTCATAACCAATTTTGTCTCTTTTTTTGCCGAGTAACACCTCAGCTTATAGAATTTTCAACCCTGAACACGACGGTGAAGTCAGAATTTTGATACCTCATTCGGTCATCAGATTAAAGCAGATGAACCAGGAGAACATCTCAAGTATCAACGTTTCCTCACCTTCAAAATGCTACAGTTTGAGAACGGAAAAACGTATCGCAGTTCTGATTTCACCATCGTGTTCAGCGTGAACAAACCCTTTAAATTGAGGTGTCACTTGTTAGTCTGTTTCATTTTGGGAATTTATGGGTAATCCCCCCTCCATCCTAAGAGTGTCCTGATTCTGCCCATCTACGAACTTGGCCTTTGAATTGCGAAAACGGATATTTTTGTGCAAATTCGAACTTTTTATCTCAATTCTATCGAGAGTTATCGTCTGGAATGACACATACATAAAGATATATAATTTTTGAAGTCTTTTGGCAGTGGATTCAGGATGGTCTGAAACGGATTTTATTACAATAATTTTTAGGAAAATTCTGGGCCGAGAGTAAAAGCTTCCTTTTCTTCGAAAATTTGCTAAAAACGTACCTACCGGATAACCTTCAGCCGCCATATCGAATTTCCTCCAGTCAAATAAATTTCAAATTGGCAAAATAATATTTTGACTACCACCGTCTAATTTTCTACCTATTCGTGAAATGGTCCAACAGACGAGAGAACGGCCCCCAGAACCTCATCGGTCAATATTCCGGTACAATGGAGCTCAAATGTAAATAAAGGCGGGAAGCATAAGTGTAATCAACGGGCTGAGCTGCGTTGGAACAAGGAGCTGTAATGATGAAATAATAAAACCATCCTGATTTCCACAATACCTTCGAAAGGGGGAACAATGACATGTAAATTCATCGTGGAAAAAGTACTGCATCAACGTAACGTTGTAAAGCGCGGGTGTGAACAATGTGAGGTTTTTTTGTTCTATTTTAGCAGTCGAATACAAATGGCCGTGTCGGTGGGTTGAATTTTAATGAAATGAAGAGAAGGCTTCAGAGAGGCAATATTCCATTTCAAACCGAGATGAAAACCATTCTTATCTACTGCATACAATAAAATTACTGTGAGGGCTTGTAGGGCAAAGGCACCTTGTTGTAACTGTAGCTGCAGTTACAGACAGGTGTAAGGAATTTTTCTATTTTTTTCATGTTGATGCCCTACTATCAGTAGTTAGAAACTTTTCCAATGGTCCTTTAGAGTTGATTGCCCGAATCGTAAATTTCCAAAAATCAGCTTTCTTATAATACCTAGTAATTCTAGTTTTTCGAAAGCCCCTTTTTGACCCAGTGAAAGACAACCAGAAAATCGAAATTGCCTATTACAGACAGGTTTGGGGGTCGGTGGTAGGTTCGTATAAGAAAATGTCAAAACGTTTTGATTGAACACAAAAATAATATTTTACCGTGTAAATGTGGTGTAAAACTGGTTTTTAAATCGTAAAATATGTATATTTTACGTATGTATTATACCTACAATGATCATACAATTGAGTACTCGCCGTTATAAAACTAACTGCAAGGCACTTAGTTATTTCTACAACAGACGTCTAGTAGACGTGTTTACATTATGTCTACTAGACGTCTGTTGTAGATTGTTCACTATACGTCTAAATGGTTACTTTTGGTTGGTCAAATAGGCGTCTATTCTTCCAAATATCTAGACAGTTCTGCAGTCGTAGATGAACCTGCGACGTCTAGACGCCGCGGCAACCGGGGGCGTCTATTGACGTCTATCCATGTCTAACGGCGTCTATTAACGTCTATTCATGTCTAACGGCGTCTAATGACTTCTATCCATGTCTAACCGCGCCTATCAACGTCTATACATGTCTAACGGCGTGTATTGACGTATATCTATGTCTAACGGCGTCTATCGACGTTTAAAGGGCGTCTCTCGACGAGTAAAGGGCGTCTATCGACGTCTAGACGGCGTCTATCAGATCAATCAGATCACCGTCACTATCTATCGCGTTCAGCGTCACTTGTTAGACTGTTTCTTTTTTTTGGAATTTATGTGTAATTCCCCCCCCCCTTAAAACTCCCCAAAACCCCCTTAGAGTGGCCCGATTCTGCCCACCTACGAACTTAGCCTTTGAATTGCCAGGACGGATTATTTGTGCAATTTGAACTGTTTATCTCAATTCTATCGGGATCGACTGGAATGACACATAGGTACATAAATATATACAAATAAATAAGTGTTTTGTCGTTTTCGAGGTATGATATTTTTTTAAAATCAAGCTCCAATCAAATTTGGACCCAAAACTAACCGAATGGCCCCAACAGATGACCAGAGTATGAGGGGGTTCTTCGCTGCCGTTCGTTAGGTAGACCTGATCCACGTTATAATAATATTGATACCGGTGCCTGTTATACGATTATTATTAAGAAGCCCTTAATGACTGTCCATGCGGACTCTCCACTGTACAGATCTCTGAATCAAACCATCAGGCTCATCCGAGCCCACAATCTTGGATTTCATCATTTTATGACAATAATTGATGACAATAATGAAGATTGGACGGCGTAATTGCAATGTTTCATTGTAGAAGATAATTAAGTAATTAATAAATAATTAACCGAAATTGATCCTTTCTCGGAAAGTTGGAAAAAATATTTCTTTGTAGCCATAATTTGACCTCTCAGTGGAAACGAACGCTCTTCAGTTTTTTTGAGGAACTGGAATCTTGAGTTCATTTCGAATAATAAAAGCAAAGGATTTAATTTCAAGAATTTGTTTTGTAAAGTAAAGAGCTCTCATCTGCTGGAAATTATTCTCCGTACCCGATTCAAAGGTTGAAATACACAGAATAATGTATTTTTATATTTAATTATCCTCGTGTTCGTCGTCGAAATAGTCACCCTGGTTTTAACAATATTTGCGGTTAAGGGGGTTAGTTTCTCCGACGTAAATATAATATTTGCTCAATCCCGCTAATCTCCTCGAGATGTATTTCTAATCCCAGTTGACAATCACGCCATTTAGCCTAATCCTTGTACGATCGTGTACACAATATCACACACCGTTAGTAAACTTCTATCTCATACATGGTGTACACAGATTGTAACAAATCTTGTCTGTCGTTATTTAGTGGGATTTGTAGGACATTTCAAGCCGTTTTCCAACATACGTTGTGTATTAAAAAGGTAGTGTATGAATGAGCCTAAGCCGGCCACAAAAATAAAATTAATTGTTCAAGCGTGTCTAATGAATAAAACATCGATTCAACGTCGTTCAACTTTACTGACTAGCCTCATTTAGCGGAGACAGACTATTTCTAATACTCGTAATAATAATGGCCTTGCGATAGGAGGAAGGTACCTATCTTTCGACTCCCTAAGTGGCCTCGCATACCAGCCAATATCAACTCAATACCTCCTTCTCGGGATATTACGTTATGAAGCACTTCAAGGCCCAATTACGTTTTAAAGCACTTCAAGGTACTGCAGTATAAGATAACTATCCGATATTAATAATTGGACCACTGCCACATCGCACTGTCAATGCAATAGGGCCATATTGATAAATTTGGTCCTTCAATTACTCAATCCGGAATTTTAAGTTAACCTCCTGCTTCCAAGTTATGCAGATGTATATATACGTATATGTGGCTCTGTGCAACGAAAAATTGGTCTGTGTATTCAAGGATTTCGAAATAGAAGCAAGTGTCTTCAGAGGAACCATGTATCTATTAGAAAGAAAGAAAACACCTCGGAAAATGTTCATATTCATAAAGTCCTGGGAAATTGCTCTGAAAAATCGAAAACTAGCCAATCTGAAGTTTATTGAAAGATTTTGCAGGAGTTAGTATCTAAGGTTCATTTACCATGTTGAAAGGACCACAGTTAATGCCTAGTGGCAAACTTTACACTCTGAAAATTGACTAAATGTTTGACTTGTCGAGACTGAAGTAGTTTCAGCCTAAACGTGCCACTATTTCCTGTTTCCTAATTATCACAAAAAAAATTCTATTTAATAATCTGATTGGTAATATTCTTTAGGACACACTACGTGTGTTAATAATACGAATGATCTGAGATTAACTCAGATTAAGGCAAAAGCTGTTCATATACTAGGAAATACTTGCTCTATCCCAGACGTTACGAGTTAACACAAGTCAACGAGTTAGATCATCGCATACGTGGTGGAGCTACGAAAGCTTTTGAAGAAGAGGGATTTTGTCACAGTTACGAGGTCTTATTACATCGACGCGGCCAACTTTTCTGAACGGTTCCAAAAAAACCCACAACGAATTTTGGCCAATTACAGGCCGACGACATCGAGGGCATCAGAGCAAAACACCATATCGTCATTTTCACAGATTTTCAGGAGAGCCAAAAAACCACCTGCCAATGATTTCCTTGTCTCAAACACCACGTCCATTACTATACTTGTGCTTTCCAGATTCAGAACCCCTAACTCTACGGACTTATATGGAAATATTCAGAAAAAAAGCGTTTTTTCTTACAAAAAATTGACGTTATGGGATGTTGATTTTCAGAGCTGTGACAATAGGGGGTGTTGCCCAACAGTATTTCTTGCTCTCAAGAATGTATAGACGGACCTCGTTACAACAAAATGAACTCTTTTAGTCCACTTCCGATTACCAAGGAATAGATAGTTTGGTTTAAATTTATAAAATTCACATCTTTTCTATGTAGAAAATACTTGTATAAATACTGTTAGATTTAACAGAAACAAACGACCACGCTTAACAGTCTTATACATTAGAAATTGATATCACAATGTTTTTACTGGAGGAAAAAAACCAAGGAAAACTTCAAAAATTAGAAAAACTTCAAACTCCGGCTTTGACGAGCGTCGTTATGATTGTAGAAAATACCTGACTGAAATGACGATATGGGCTATCACTGTCGTCGTGAGGAAAAGGGGTATTCAACTTACAGAAGATTTATCGATTATCGGTTTTTTCATGGAACTACTTATTTTGATCAATTCGCTACGAGAGGACGCATCCAGCGGTATCCCTTACTCATTTTCGCCAAAAATGACGATGTGGGGTATTGCTCTGACGCCCTCGATATGCTTTTGCCGTATCACTTCATTATTTCAAGAACACGTAACTACGACCTCAGTTCGACAAATTTTTCATCATTAAACGCTTAAATTCCCTCCCGTTACCCTTTCAGTTTTATCAACAATCCAAGTACCTAGATCTTTCGAAAAGATTTTCAAATAATTTGGTCAATTATTTCCTAGACCTGACTTCAAAGTGCGTTACAAAACAGAAAAGAGGCGAAAATGTCAGTGCAACGGCCATAAGGTCTAAAAGGGTCAAAAGGGTTTTAAGAGCGAAGTGAGGTTGACTGTAATGGCTGCCCATCTTTTCGACCTTTTGTGGCGAAGTTCTGAACGCACATTGTGTTTCTGGACTCTTCAAAAACTTTTAATGATCGCCTTGACAACCGACAAGAAAAATGCCCCGGCTACTATTAGATGCCTCCCAATGTAATACTTTCAAGTTTTAAACTAAGTAATATTCTTACCAAATTCATAAATCACTGCTTAGTAAGCATAATTACCCAAACTGATCTGAATGCTGACTGATAGCTGAGGGACGGGAATTACTCGTCCTGAGGGATGGGAATTAGTTCGTACATTCCTATGGGTGAAATCACATGTGGAGTTAAATATTTTTGACCATTTTGCTTTTTTTTTATCAACCACTTTTCGCACATCAAAGACGTCCTTGTTCGAACTCAGCCTTGGTATGAACTTATTGAGCCACCTTTCGACATTTGGGAGCATAACCTTGAGCATAAGCACTCTCTTGAAAATTTAGATATCCTGCCCAAAAGTTTTCTCGAAGTTTCCTCCTTCCCTTCCCGTTCTTCTTTTTCTCCTCCACGTCTGATTCCCACCCACGATTAACATTTATGCAGTGAGGTTCAGCTCATGATCATGATTGGCACACAATAAATAATAGTATTATTCATAATAATAATAATAATAATAATATTATTATGTGTAACAGTTAAGACGACCCTACTGTTTCTGCCATTTTTGAACTTTTATGCGCTTCATTACGGTTTTGGGTGAACCAATAATTGGCTAACCCGCTCCGATTTTTCGCCGTGACATCCCCCCCCCCCCCCCACACACATGAGATTTTACTCGTAGGAATGTAATTCCCATCCCTCTGTACCTCAGCATTCAGATCAGTAGTAATTTTGCTTACTAAGCAGTGATTTCTGACATTGGTAAGATATGTGCTAGATATTGTCCGTAGTTTAAAACTTGAAACTATTGTATTGGGAGGCATCTATTTGAATTAGAAGTTTACGAATACCTGAGCAACCTGCTTCAGTTCATGTTGATTACCCTGGTCGACAGAAGTTGGAATCGAATTTCAAGGATGAAAACGGTAGTTTGAACGGATTCGGTCGAGCGATTCGTCCTTAGAGCCTTTTGACATATTTCCCCTGTGAGTCGAGTGTAGGGCCACCGGTATAATTTGGTTTCCCTCCGACGAAATGGGGTTAGTTAGTATGTTATCCGTTAAGAGAATAGCTAACATTCATTCTCTTTGTGTAGGTTTAGCCCTTTGGCCCTCCTCCCTTAGCGTTGGTTGGGCATGAAAACGCGATGGCCGTGGTCGTTCTTGTGAAGATGCTGAGATCAACTCTTGAAACGTGTACAGGTGAGAGAGACCGACCTTGACACCGTTATTGGCCTAGCAGCGCGCGACGGTGGGTTATGCTCGTCCTGAACTTGATATTCACATCAGCATGTCGGCCGGTTTGTCTGCTTCTCACTTCTTTCCTTGATGATAGGATATTTGAATGTTATTACTCGTATTAGAGACCGGATCCTGCGAAATTGGATTTAGACTTCCCTAACAGTCCCAAACAACATACCAAAAAATCAGACCTAGCCGTTCATTTGCGATTTTAGGCCTTTTTTTGTGTACGATTTGACTGGTCTAATAATAGTCTCCTCTACCTCAAAGGTTCCATTGGAAATGTCAACAATGTTGGACGAATGGGAATGGATTCCCTTCATTACTGTAAGAAGTGCTCCCTGTCAAATCTCGGACTCATCACCTTTCCTATGAGTGATTGACGCAGCAGATCCACTGTCTAAAAGAGGAGACGGCAGCTGCTATCACTGACTCTTATTTTTCGTTTTACGATCGTGCTATTCATCGCAGAATTTTGGTTCTTGGAAATTTGAAATCAGGAAATTCTTAAAAATGGGGCTAGAACCAAGTTTTTTTTAAAAATTTAAAATTGTCCAAAATTATTTTTCTAAAATTTGAATTTGAATTTTTTTTCAAATTTTTTTTGATGCAGCATTTTGTTTACGAAAAATATGAACATAACTTTTTTCAGATTGAAAATCGCTCAACCGGCTGTTGAAATATTTTGCAAATACTTGTGGTGTCTTCTCTCTCTCTCGCACACTTGTCGTCCACTTTCCCCTTAATGCTGCATAACTATCCCGAATATCCCATAGAACATGCGGCAGTCAGACATTCGAGGGAGGGGGTGGGAGGATGTTCAAAACCAGGGGTTCTCAAATTTTTGAAAACATGAAAAAAACTTCCTTTTAGAAAGATATAACAATAGCTACGTTTTCTTCGAAAGTTCGCAAAAAAATTAGGTATAGCGATTCTGTATAACATATTATGTTAAAAACGTGAAAAATCCCAAAATGTCAACTTTTGGAGTTAACGTGTTATTGCTGCAGGGTCTTCAATTGAAGGCAGCTCAAATAATGGTATAATTTTTGTACGCCGAAATAATATTCATCTTGGTTCATCTGAGGCGTACAAAAATTATACGATATTATGCAATTTCATAAAAATCCTGGCTATTGTATCCTCGTACCGTGTGTCAGCACGCGATTCTTAAAACGGCTACTGTAGACAACAAACAAGTATCTTCGTCTTCATCTACATGGCCATACGATGTTCCCGTGTGGAAGTTCGTTTAAAAGCGAACGACCCATGAATCAAGGAAACAGTTACGATCCGCCAGCCGTGCTTTCAGATGAGAGACCGCGGCGGCTAACAACTGGACATAAATCCTCCGGAAGCTCCGGATTAGATGGTTTGCGCCGAGTCGTCAACCGCTCCCGACACCGACAGCGTGAACTCCCGTCATATTCTCGTTTTCCTCCACTTAGAAATCGGCCTACCGCAGTCGAATTCTACTTTCAGTGACTTTTATGTGTGGAAACGTACAGATAACACCCAGGGAACGCGTGCTAGCTGACGGTGGAATTACGGGTTTTGTATCTCATATCATTCATCTCTTGGGAGCAATTACGAGATCATCTATCGCTTGACTGCTTTAAACCAAAGCAGATGGGTCATTTCAAAACTGTGGGTCATTTCCTGTCACACAGCCTACAGTTTTTTCATAGAAATTCCTTTTTTTTTCTCTTTTTTTCGGAGGACATGGGATAGTATGGCCTCTAAATGAACCAATTAATTTGAGGTCAAAACGTTTATTAGTTCCATCATTAAAACTCTGCAAATTCTTGACACAACGGTTTATTATCTTCCTTGTGCAGATCACCCTTCTGTCTATACCAGACTGTGTTGCAAATCGGCACCATACCATATTCTCACCGTACTCATACCATACCATACTCATACCATGTCATACAAACCGAGTGAATATTGAAATGTCATCCATTTCTGACCTATATTTAAAATTTCAAGTATCTAGCTCATCATCAAAATTTAATTTGTTTAAACAAATAGGTATTATTTTAAACAATTTTACAGACAAGAAAACGAGTGAATATTGCATTGTGATCCAGTTCTGACCTATTTTTAAAATTTCAAGTCAATAGCTCATCATCAAAATTTAATTTGTATTATTACAAAAAGGTATTATTTAAACAATTTTACAGATGAGAAACCGAGTGAATATTGCAATGTGGTCAATCCCCGACTCATGGTTAAAATGTCTAGCCTGTAGTTTACCGGGAGGATGAAAAAAGGTAGTTTTATTCTGGTCGTCTGGGGGTTCACCCACCTTACGGGCGTTTTCGACGCGAAGTTTAGTGTTTTTCCTAAACCTTTGCGCGCTCATTGTGAACGAACGGCTGGTCGCACAAAAATCCAATTGGTCTTAAAAGATTCGTAATTTTTCAGGTCATTCAAAAGTGAACTAAACATTGCACGGTTCAGTTAAATATTTTGAGATATGACATTGTCGAAATTTTAAATTTCATTTTGAACCCCTTCCCCTTGACCTAGGGTTATGAAAAGTTTCGAGGACCATTGTGGGGTTGGTCGGAACTCATAAAAAAAATTTCGTAATTTTAACTCAACGCTAACTGGGCAAAGTGGCGCGGACGGCGGACGGCGGACGGGGGACGGCGTACGGCGGACGGACGGATTTTTTTTTATTCGATTTTCTGAATCTACGTATCTTGAAACGTAAACCAACAAATTTTGAGGGGGGGTTAACAAATTTTTTTCTTTGGGCGATTCCAATGGTTCATTATCGAAGATAATAAACCAAAATTAGCTAATTACCCCATTTTCTCTCTCCCTTCTCATGTCACAAGGGGTAGGAAGAATCTGAAGAATCTTTGAGTACTTGGAGTTGTTGAGCTTTTTTCTTAACTCTGTACGCTTTGCATCGTTCTCATTCAGAAGCGTTTGTTTCAGCTGTTCCACAATTTTTCTTCTTTTCTCGAACTCGTTTCATTCTCTCAGAAGCTGTAGCATCATAAGATTTACCTTCGAATTTTTGCGCTCTCGATATCGTTTTATTCTCTCAAATGTTGTAGCATCGTTCTCTCGACATTTCTTGCTTCTTTCTCGGGGCCTCACGAAAATATTTCTCGTCCCACAATTCAATTGAGAGACAAAATTTGTCATTTCATGATTATGTTGCCGTAATACATTCAAAATACTGCAGCGGTTTAAAAACTCACAGAGCAGGCCAAATCTTGTATTAAAACCGTCAAGGGTCCTAACCGTACGTGTATGGGGAAACCCGCGGTTTTTCAGGCCCAAAACCCGCGGGTCCCGCCAGAGGTTTACGGACAGTTTTCTGAGTACCCACTGGCTGCGGGAGAATTTTATCAAAGTGAATTTCCTTCGACGCTCTTTATGAAGGTGAGGTCAACTTTTCTCACTAAACACGATTTTTCAGGATTTCATTCGTGTACCCCTCGTGGTTTGGCTTCCACAGGCAAGGCCTATTCTTTTAGAATTCAATAAGTTCATCTACTAACTTCCTTAACCGTGCTTGCAAATTTGAAAAAAATAAAATTAGAGTTTTAAAATTTACTCAGAATTTACTTGATTGCATACGAGTCTGCAACGCATTGGGACATTTCATGTCTTTTGTCGGAAAAATAATGGAATTGTCATATTAATCATTAAATGATAATCATATTTTGGATGGTCCCGAGTTAGAACGCAGAGTTATTGAAACTCCCTTAGTCAACTGCATACAAAAGTAGATGAGTACGACACCCATAGTCTGTGACATTATTGCAGTGAACAACAATGAAATCTAACGGCGGAGAAGCGATTAGGACTGAAAGTCATCACACATCATCAATTCTGTTTGACGAATTCAGACAATTCCGTTTCAAACTGCGGATAAATCCCTTACCTCGACGAAATTAATACTCAGCGTCCGTCTCAATATTCAAACAATGTTGCTTAGTGCATTCTGTATACAGCTTTGCCGATACCCCGTTCCCTTCATGCAAATCCGGGTTTACTATCCCGATGAACGCTTCAATGAGGATGAGCTCCCATTTCCATAGGAGCCACTCGAAGGCTGAAGTCAGTAAATTACCAGCTCCCTATTTAGCGATTCAATGGAAGGCGGTGAGTTAGAGGAGGCTCTTCAACGTACTGGCGACATTCATTTCACTAAAAGGTCTAATTTGTCAAACGTCTACGATGATGAGACGACAGTGTGTGTCGTACAAGAAATTAGATAGTTTGCGAATTGAAACATCAGATGTGAGGCATTACACCAGTGTTTTCGTGGATATTGAGTTGGAATAGCGTCTGCCGCGTTTCTAGAGAATTTTCGAAGAAAAGGAAGCTATTTTTCTCAGTCCAAAATTTTTAACTCGAAATTCCGAACAATTTCTTTACCAAAACACATATATACATAAATGTATATTTATTATTTATTTGTATATTTATGTGTGTCATTCCAGACGACAATTCTAATTCTAGTTCAAATTTCCACAAAAATCCGTCCTGCCAATCGAAAGGCCAAGTTTTGGGCAGAATAGGGAAGTGGGTTTTGGAGAGTTTTAGGCAAGAACATTACCCATCAATTCCCCCCCCCCCCCCCCAACAGTCTGACAAGTGACGCCTCACTGTAAGGCTTTTTTTACGCTGAACACGATGGTGAAATCAGAATTACGATATCTTATTCCGTTCCCGAACCGGAGCACTTTGAAGATGAAGAAACGTGGTGCACTCATCTTGGAGACGAAGATGTGTGGAAGGCGGTTCTCACTCTCTTCTTACATATCTTATGGACGATGAGGCAAAATTTTTAACATGTAACATAGTTTTACAGGCGTGAATCGGTTTGGAAGAGCGTGGTCGTTCTGTCCCACATTAGGGCAACGGGACCTCACCAGTCCTTCAAAGTTCCTCGTCGTGTTTCTCTCGCGTTACGGTGTGGGGTTGTTCACTTGTGAGTGTCAGGTGTGAGTTGACATACGCGCATTAATGATGAGCGCATTGTTCTTCTACTACTGTTTCCTCTGTTATTATGTACCTATTCGAAAACATGTTCCAAGTTTCCTTGCTTTGATCCTTGATCTAAACTGTACTAATCCGGGAGTCTGGCGGTGTCCTCCAGATTTCATGCTACAATAAAAATTATTATTTAATTATAAAATCATTATTAAATGATCGATAAAACTGTAAAAGTCCTTAAGTCGAATTTTTTCGAAAATAAGGTTTTGAGCTTTTCTGGTAAAGTGAGGCCTTACGAATTAGGTAAAATATGAACTAAAGGTGGTTTGTCATGACTCATTAAGCTCATCACCATGCAACCAAACCATTGCCGTACCAATTAATCATTTACCAAACCAATTAATCATTTAATGTACAACAATGAACACGGACCACTGGAGGCTAGACACCCCCAACCGCAACGTTTTTTGAGCGTTTTAATTAGCTCCTCGGGCTTGATAGTCGTCATTTTGGCCACAAAAGTTTAAAAATTGGTGAAAATCCGACAGTGCGAAAAACGAATGGTGAGCAGAATTGGTGCGGGATTGGGGTCTTTCCTGTCTATGGTTGTCTGAAAGAGTTAGAACATCTGTGAAACAAGCGGCTTTTTGGCGGAGTGGAGCATAGATAAGTGAACATTCCAGAGAAAACATTGTGTAGTTGGATGGATAGATAAGGGTAAAATGCGTGATCACTAGGCCATAGGATGAAGATGTCTTGCATAAGTATCCACCGATCCATATGAGAGATTCATTCCTGTCAGTAAAAGGATTAGGTCTTACTACAATCGGTAATATACCGCTTGATTCGCTGGTGTCAACACTTCATTGTATCCCCTCAGTAATACACTCAATGTAAGACGATGCATCGACGATTGACGTTTTCTCGTTATCGTGATCATCCACCCTTGTCAAAGCGGGTCTGAGAGGTTTTTTCTTGAGAGATCGAGAGGTCCTGTGATTAATGGAGCGGCTCCAACCATGAAGAAGTCGAGGAGACGAAACTGCCCGCAGAATGGAACTTTTGGGCGGTTCAAGGTCCTGAAGAACATTAAGAATCGTCCCCTAGGTCCGTAAGTATTCTCTAGTGCATAGAGGTGTGTTGTAACCATATCGATTTCGAACGCCGTTTACATGATAAATCACCCGTCGGTTTGATTCGTCCTTCGACAAACCGCATTGACCGAGGTCGGGAGGATTTTTATTTGTTCGCTTCCCACCGTCATATTGATGTAATGATCGACCAGTACGAAATCCCCAAGTGATTCCCCCTCCCAGAATGATGGCCTAATATTGAATAATGCCCTTGCTCCTCTCATAAGAAACCTCCTGCCTAGACGCCGTATTTGCTGAAAAATTGGCACCACCTTTTCAAATCATACCGAACATTATGATATCCTGAGTAATTCTCCCCATTGAAAGTTATTTGTAGCGGTTCGGTATAAACCCGTAGATTATTTCAGAACGCGGGCCAACGCAAAGGAAACTTTTTTGAGGAAAGTCGAACAGAAACCGGAGGAGTAAAGTTCCCAATCAGGGGAAGACCTTTGAACTACTTACTCTGCTCCTCAATACCCGACAAGAGGCCTTAACTGAAACACTTTGACGTCTAGATCCCTTTTTCTCCCCATAACCGCAGGTTCACAAAGGAAATTTCTTTTCCAATTGGCGCTCGTTAGCTTTCAGATGAAATTTTGAAGGAAGCAATTGAAATTAGGTTCTAAAGAATATAAACTATGAGAACCCTTTTATCACTCAGGACACCCAATGTTTACAATACAGCAGACCAATCATTGGAAAAATACAACTAAGTCAGAGTTGTTTTAGTTACAAGGGCACTAAAATGTTTAATAGTCTCCACAAAAACTGAATAGGTAACTAACGGGACATTAGCTTGTAGGCGGGAGCAGTGCCTATTCCTGACAGTATTGGCTCCCCGTTCTATGGTGCTGTCACATTCCTTTCTAAATCTAAAGAGTCAAAACGACGCGTGAACGCCTGATCTATGTACGTACAAATGACTTCATTTTGACGTACATAGATCAGACGCTCACGCCTCGTTTTGACGCACTAGGTTTGACGTACATAGATCAGGCGCTCAAGCGTCGTTTTGACGCAGTAGGTTTGACGTACATAGATCAGCCGTTCACGCGTCGTTCTGACGCACTAGGTTGGACGTACATAGATCAGGCACACGCGTCGTTTTGACGCACTAGGTTTGACGTACATAGATCAGACGCTCACGCGGTGTTTAGACGCACTAGCAATGCACTCTACTCCTGTACTTGAACGTTCAGTAGATCAGAGTTCACTCTACTAACCAGTAGAGTTCGCTAACCTGTATCTGTGATCTTCGTATATGTGATCTAGAGGCAATAGCTTCCCACGTTGGAGTCCAACTCCACCTTTTACACTATTCAACTACTTCCCTTTTTTTCGAATTTTCGATTTTGTTCTCGGTCCTTAATTTTTAAAAGTCGAATTTCCGAAACGTTTTTATACCAAAATCCATTTCAGACCATCCTGAATTCACTGCCGAATGACACAAGTCGAGAAGAACGGACGGTACCGGTTTACAGGACGTCACGAAACGCGTTCTTCCAGTATCCATATCTCGCCTCCTATTTGACCGATCAACTTGAAATTTGGTGTAGGTCTTCTTGATGTAGATAATAGTAAGAGTAAGCCCTGAAAGTCTAATTATTTCGGACATGAAATGTTAGCCAATTTGTTCTTATTCCAACGAATGATGAACAATAACAATTATTGTTTTGTTAAAAAAAAAAATTATTCTTCTATGAACACGAATGACGAAGATAAAGTTCCGTAGCAACGACTTGGTTGTTAGTGGAAATCATTGCAAAATTTCTTGGCACATCGCCGTCTCCCAAAAAAGTCACTCTTTTTGCCAGTTAGCTCAAGGCTAAAGCATGTTCATTGCTAAGAGGCATTGTTAAAAAACTTCAAGCAAACAAAAACAATCATTGTTTATAACGTAAATAAATACATGTGTGCACCTCATATGTTTGTGATGTAATATGTTCGAACACCCTGAAGATGTTGATACAGCCGAAATAATTATTGCACAGTTTAAACGGGAAGATAGTCAGTACGTTTCTTCCTTAGCGTACTGGGCGTCATGTTACGAGAAACGAAAAGCCTCTGTTCGCAAATGCCTCGTTATGGGCAAAGAAAAGTAGCACCAAAGTGAGTAGGTATTATCATTGGACTTGAAATCTCCTTATGCGTTCGAAAAGGAAAAACACGTCAGGAAAAACGCGAACTTCTTAATAAATGCCGGGTAATGCGAAGAGATGATTCCGTTCTTGGAAAACCCGGTGTAATCTTGATAAGATGTTTTTGGAATTTCAATACGTTCTCCATCATAGAAATGACGATTCCGGTTCTCAGAAGACGATTCGGTAAAGCGACTTGTGAAAAAAAAGAGGACCGTGATTATAGGGACAGAAATGTGTCCTTGAACTGGGCTCGAAGAAACAGAATGTGCTGCATAATAACAGTTGTGGACAATACGTTTGTATAGAGAAAAATGACTTCAAGGTTCATCATACTCGTATTTCATCATCAAAGTAATGATATGCTGCTCGAATCTAACCACACAATCGCTCTTCCTGCTAAACCTTTTTCAAAGAACTTGCCCCGAATAATTTTGTCTTGACTAGTGTGTATTTTCATTCTGATTCTACGTCTCTATCGATAATACTCGTACTTCACAGTTATTTTTGCACTAGAAGCAATATAGTGTAGAAGTAAAGGTAAAGGTTTTGAGGCAGATGCTTTGATGATTTTCGTTTTCTTTTTCTTTTCATAAAGTTGTTATTTAATGTGCCAAATAAATAAATAAAGTCAGGCCCATAGCGTCAGGGGAAGCGCAGGAAGCGGCGCTTCCCCACAAGAAATGAAGAATGTAGGTAGAAGTTGAATGATGAACAAATTTATTAGGAATAACAAAATATTTAATCAACAGTAAAAACTTTCAATTGAAAATTTGAATCGATTGCTCATTATGCTACAGTTACCTAATGGTTGCTTTGAATCAGTTAGTTAAACAGTCAGTTTGCTAAAAATAGGAAACGTTGAGAACGTTGAAAAACCCCCATAATAACAGTGAGATTATGGCTTGGCTTGTGGACTGCATTCTTTTCTTGGCTTAATAGGAACTGCCGTTTAGGGGGTTCTTCTCATAATGAAAGGAATTACCTTGAGTTGTTACATTTCCTGAAAGATTACGAACCAGCCATTGGAAGATCATTTGAAAACGGCAACGATTTTTAAAGGGACCTCCCCTGACATCCAAAATGATCTTACAAGTGCTATAGCTAGTTTCATTCTAGATGACATTAAATGTGATCTAGCCAAGTCACTTTTTCATTTTTAGGGTGATGGAAGTTAGAGTTAGGAAGTTTGGGGTAAGGGGGGGGGGGGGGTGTTGCATTTAATGCGGTACCCCCATGTCCAGAGCCACACTACGCTCCTGGGTAAAGTTAATGATGAAGATAAAGTAAAGTTGGCAAGATAACGTAACTGTACCCACCCTTGTGCTCAAGATTGGAGCCACTTCCAGCCTGGTTTCTACGCTCAAACAAGCTTGCTACTCTAGGGCAACCGTAAATGAAGCCATGACAACACTTAACACAAATCCTTATGCCTTCCTTATGAATCCTACGTGCCTATTGGTTTTATATTTTTTATTCATTTTATTTTTCTCTGACTTCTTCCAACTGCTCCATTTATGTGTATTAGATAATTCACCTTGTTGTAAATGCTAATAAATACTCGTATATGCTCTCTAGGGGAAGCTGTAAGATGGGGAAGAAGAAGAAGGATGAAGAAAGGCCGCCAGTGTCCACCTTCCGGCGGATGCTACCCCAAGTAATATACCACCAAGTTGTATATACAATTCTTAGGTAAATCGATATTGTTTATTGATGTAGATATTCGATCGAATCAAACGGTGAATAGTATGAATAGAATCAAACCGATTCATTTGGCTGCTGTCAACCTACTCACCGCGTATCTCTCAATGTGGCTACTGAATCTAAACTTAAGTAGGTACCTACGTATCATACATAAGTGATAGATACCCAACAGATCTTACAAGAAATGCAAAACAACGTTGTGCAACCGAGTTTAAAACCATTACTTAAGTTTGTAGGGGCGGATCCAAGGGGAGTGTAATGGGGCATGATGACAATATCATAGTAGTTGTCAGGCGTAGCCCAGCCTTATTGCCCAATGGCAAACAATCTTTAGGCAGGATATCTCAATTTTCGAGACAGTGACACCTCCCAAATTTCGAGGGGTTGCTCAATAGGTTCATACTAAGGATGAGTTCGAACATGGACATCTTTGGCGAACAAAAGGGGTTGAAAAAACCCAAATTGCAAAAAACCACTGAGTTGGCCATGGAGTTGGCTAGAAATTCAGTTATTGTCAGTGATTCCCTGAACGCTCTAGATGCAATAGAAATAATTAACTTTGTTGGTCAAACTCAATCCATATGCCTATGGAACAAGATGACAAACACTGGAACTCAATCAGAACAGCTTGAACAATGCTGGAATTTCCTGGTAGAATATATTAGAATTATTTCAAACACAATCATTAATACTATAATTAAACTAAGAACTATTCTCTTTTCCGAAACATTTTGCAAACACCATGAGAAATTATGGATATTATAACATGGAGCCCAGAATCCTGTCAGGTCATGTTAGGTTTGGTCACGATAGGTTAGATTAGGTTAGGTTAGGTCTGGATAGGTCAGGCAATGAACCTCATGACTCTCCAAAATCAAAGTCTGGATACGCCGATGAACGTTCAGAGATAAATGTTATTGCAGTATAATTATTATTATACTACTAGAGATGAAAAGGATGAGGACCGCATTTCCTCTCGAACTATGTAAACCCACCGAGAGAACCAAAATAAACAATGAATAACTGAGGGAAAGTGATAACTAATTTAATCAACGAACTAAAGTAGGTCCTACTCAGTCAGTGGAGCATTTAATTTTGTATGTAGTTGATTATTTTTTGATCCCACAGATCTTGGCTGTGACAGCAAAGAACACGCTGCTGCTGAACTTCGGTCTGAGCATAGCTTTCCCGACGATTGTCATACCAGCGCTGCAGACGTCTAATCCAGACATCTTTATGACAAAAGAGCAGATATCGTGGTTCGGTAA
Source organism: Stenodema calcarata (assembly GCA_963920205.1). NCBI lineage: Eukaryota > Metazoa > Arthropoda > Insecta > Hemiptera > Miridae > Stenodema > Stenodema calcarata. Next base: position 17,003,354 of record OY986060.1, read on the forward strand.
GATGGTGGAATTTGTCGCATTTTGTTGAAACCAACGGGTATTTTGAACGGCATTGATCAAAATTCTCTACTTACAACCATCCAACACCTGATTAATTGTCTGTTCACCAAATCTCATGTTGTTTCCAATACCCATTTCCTCACAGGTAGCTTGTACTTCGTGATCATTCCATTTGGATGCCTTGCATCAGGGCCACTGACGCATAAATTCGGACGCAGAACTATGATGCTGGTGCTCTGCGCTCCTTTTGCTGCCGCATGGCTCGTCTTCTACTGGGCGGCGACTCCCGCAATGCTGTTTATCGCGTTGATACTTCACGGGTTCATCAACGGACTAATGGAGTCTCCGGTAGGTAAACTCATTTATCTCCGGTTGTTTAAGTCCGAACCACCAAAAGCTCCAATCTGCTTTTTTTGTTGTAACGCATCTACAGTGACGCAAAATGAATTGCTCATTTTGAACTTTTGAATTTCTTAGTTTGTGAGTTCGAACTCCACTGGGAGTTACCAATGTGGGCTCTGTACTTATCAACCTTGCCGATCTGTTTCTTTGACACTGGTTGACACTTTGTTCTGTAAATAAACGTCTTTCTTCTTCTTCAACCAATATAATAATGTACCTATTCAATCTTCCACAGGTTCTGACTTACGTAGGGGAAGTCTGCGAGCCTGACGTTCGTGGACCGTTGGCATCCACCACAACCCTGGCGGCTCTTATCGGTGTCAGTCTTCAACTTCTCTTCGCCAATTTCCTCGATTGGAAAAACTTGGCTCTCCTCAACGTTGGAGCTCCGATCATCAGCTTTTTAGCACTTCTCGCCATCCCTGAAAGCCCTCACTGGCTAGCTGGTATGTTTTTGAGCCGTTTAAGAATTTAAATTGGCGTTATATTAACAAGTTATATCAAGCAAAGCCAAGTGGTCGCATCATATTTACAAAAATTAATGAAGTCGTTTGTAATGTAAAAATCAAGCTCAATCAAACTCTGGAAATGGCACACTTTCTGGTTGTAGCCTGCAGAGCCTGTATGAGCAACTCCTGCTTCAGTTGCTCTGTCCGTCAAGAAGCCACACTGACTATGACTTTGAAGCCTGATTTTTCCAGGTAGCTGATCAGCCGAATGTTCAGCGAGATATTTGGTTGAGTTGCTCCAGTTGGAGCTGTGGATTCTCGAGTTGAGACCCCTTTGACGGCGCCAATGGTGGCTGCGATCGGCCGTTCTTGCAAGCGTGTCTAGGTCAGACTCTGGTGTACCGGCTAGGAGTTCCCAGATCCGTTGAGGGAGTTAGCGGACCTATAGTAGGTACCTTAAGGAGGCTGACAGGTACCGCAGCGCAAACCTGGTAGTGAAGAGGCCAATGAAGAGGCTGACCGCCTTGCCAAAAAGGGATCACAGTCCTGCTCAATTGGTCCTGAACTCCAGCTGGGGATCACTAAGAATCACATAACTCAGCAAATCAAGAAATGGGAGAACAACAAGCGTGTAATCTATTGGCAGAACACTCCGAAGCAGAGGCAAGCCAAAAGGTTAATAACCATTTCCAAGAAGCGTGCACTTAAGCACTTAAAGCACTTCTGTCCCTGAGGCGTACTGGTCATTGCCCTTTAAGGTATCACCTTCGCAAAATGGGTAAGGTCAGGACAGTTGAATGCCGCCTCTGCCGCAAGGAGGTGGAAACAGCGGAGCATATACTCTGCGAGTGCCCTGCTCTTGCATCACTAACATTATGGCATTTCGGAAAGGGTTTCTTAACACCTGCCGATATTGCTAAGGAGATGCCTGAAAACCTCCTTCACTTTGTGAAAGAAGAGGCCATTAATAAGGCTCTAAGTTAAGTTGGGGATTAAGTCACAATAGATCTCTCTTGGTCTCACTGACAAGAGGTTCCTCCCGTCCCTCTTCGGGGGGGGAAAAAAAGACCTTCTACCAGACTGTCATAGTTGCTCATGGCTGGTTGATATATAGGGACTCCCTCTTCCTACCATCCTCCCTTACAAAGGAAATGACCCTGTGATGGGGTAGTCGACCTGTCTTGGGAAAACCCCGGCCGGGGAGTTCTCGACCGTTGGTGTGCTGCTATATCGAATATAGTGGTCCCCCACAAGTGGTTTTATTGAACATTCTCCTTCTTTGCATTCATAAGTTCATTCAATCTCAGAGCTCGTCATCACCAGTGTTATGGCTGTGAAACCACTGACAGTTTCATAATGCCGTCTAAACGTTGGATTTAATGTATTGGAAAATGACAACTCCCCAGGCGGCTGCACGTTAAAGTAATGCCCCGGTATTAAGTTTCCCCAATCAAAATTTGTATTGCTCTTGTGTGGCGTCGTTGAAAGCTGAAACTCCCTCGGGAAACCTGATTTCTGTACCTCGGCGGACTTGTCCCTATGGCGGAATCCTCTTCCCAAAACCACTCCCACCCAACTTAGTTTAAGGAAAACTTCTGACTTGTATTTCCCCTTTTCGAACTCACGTCAACGGGACGTGTTCAACCTAGCGTTATCTCCCTAATTGCTTTGTCGGTTTTCTCGTTATTGCATAACTTACGCGGGTTGATGTAACTAGTAGTAATAGCTCCCAAAAGTTCTCATTCAATTGACAGAAATGTCTGTGGATTGTTAAAGTTTACTCCTCTGTAGAATTACAATATTGGAACGTAATATGCGATTTTGCAGAAAGCAGGACGGGCCAGAATACAGTCTGATAAGTCGATGATTTGGTCATTGAACTTGGATTCTGGATTCAGATTGAGATTATTCAACAAATGATAATATCATTTGGTGGAGTTTGTAACGTGAAGTTTGTTTGTGTAAAATTGTCAAACAACTCCAAGGACGCATTAATACGAGTATTAGGACAAAACAACGTTAAAACTATCGTTATCAGAAAATTAAAGTAAGTCGTCTCGATATCCGTCACTGTTAGCCTTATCAATGGTAAAATTTCCTTTCGTTTCTCTACCCTTGCCTGGAATTCGCGAATTGGAACAGAGCGCTTGTTCAATGCATTGGAATACGCGATAGCTCAGGAAAGCAGCCCAGTGGGCATGAGAGATAACAAATACAATGACTTCCAACGAACGACTTCTTTTTTCGAGTTAATGCATTCAGAAAGGTCTTCATTATGATAAGTGGTTCCTATCAAAAAAATTATAGAGACGAATAAAAGCGGGAATAAAAATTGCAAAAAAAAAAAGAAAAACGCTGGAATCTCTTCAGTAGCGGTTTATTTATTTAGTTTTTATGTAGATCACTGTTCTGTGTACAATATCCTTGTAAGGTCGATATCTGTACGAAATAACTGGATAAATACCAAACTTGATTTGTGAAAATTATTTTGTTTCTTTCATAAATATTTTATTATAATTTTATTTACAGGATTTTCTGAATAAATTTTTATTCAGAAAATCCTGTAAATTCACTATCGTGTTACTCAATAATCTAGCAATCAATAATTAACAGGACTGCGTATTTTTGATTTGGATAAAACTGTTTCAAAAATGTGCAGTCATGTTAATTTTTGATTGCTAGATTGTAAATTCACTCTAGTGTAAGACATCAATCCATCAATCAAAAATTAACATGACTGCACATTTTTGAACTAGGAGCACCAGCATTCACAGTCATCTTAATTTTTAATTGATAGATTGATCAGTAACACGATAGTGCATTTATAGGATTTTACGAATAAATATCATTAATAAAATCCTGTAAATTTACTATCGTGTTGCACATTAACCAAACAATCAAAATTTAATATGGCTGCGCATTTTTGATTTGGATAAAACTGTTGGTGCTGTTAGTTCAAAAATGTGCAGCCATGTTACTTTTGATTGCTAGATTGAACACGATAGTGAATTTACACGATTTTATGAATACATTTTATTCAGAATGTTAGCGATTTCTGAACAATACAATGACGCCTCATTTTAAAGTTTTATTTACGCTGAACACGAAGTTGAAATCAGAATTGCAATGTCTTATTACGTTCTGAAACTGGAGCACTTTGAAGATGAAGAAACGTGGTTGTTACGTGAGATGTTCTCCATGGTTCATCGTCTCTAATCTGATACCAGAATGAGATATCGCAATTCTGACTTCACCATCATGTTCAGCGTTTAAAAATCTATAAACTGAGGTGTTAGCCGCCAAAAAGAGACAAAATTTGATATAAACCCAGAAAATGGAGACATGTAACATAAATCTAGTTATTTCTTCGAAAATTCACTCTTATAGCCATGCTGCAAGACTGTGGATCTTCTAATTTTTTCGTTTGAGCATCTGTGCACAGTAAAAATGTGGAGTTAAATAAACGAGCGAAAATGTCGTTTATTCTATATATTTATGTCCCTAATTAAAATGTCTATCTGAATATGATTGTTTCTTAATTATAACTATTTCATTTAGGGCAAAATCGTGTCAAAGACGTCGAAAAATCTTTGATGTGGTTGAGAGGATGGGTGCCCTCGAGCCACGTGAAGAAGGAAGTTGAGCTCATTCAAACGAAAAACGACATGTCCACAACCGAGTCTCCGTTCACGATCGCTCTCTACAAGGATCCCACTTTCTACAAGCCCTTCGCTTTGGTCTCATTCACATTTTTCGTCGGTCATTTCGGCGGTATGTCAACGCTCCAGACATACGCGGTACGTTTAGTAGAGCGAACAAAATTTGTTCCATTTTGTCGATTGTCAATTTGTTACAGTTGTCCATTTAATGGAGGTGGAGATTTTTCAAGGTTTTCTAGTACCTATGTGCATGTACTACCTATGTATAAGTTATTTTATTGCCATTTCATCAATGTTGGTCGTCAAAGAGGTAATGGAAACATAAATATGAACTCATCGCTAAAAATAAAAATCCCATCTAATAAAGTAGTCTCCAACATTACTGGAAGGAGCACAAACCCCTCGACAAGACTTCATGGAGAGAGTAGACACCTGGACGCAACACTGGAGATTGAACATCAACACCAACAAATCTGCATTACTCAAGTTTACATTACGAACATCAGCACAAACACCAAGTATACACCACAAAGGACACATCCTACCATCCTGTAACACTGTCCGGTACCTCGGGCTCCACCTGGACCAACGTCTGATTTGGGCAGTCCACATGAAATACCTGGTAGGCAAAGTGCGAGACAGAATTCGAACCCTCAGACACCTTTCATTCATTCATTTTATTTATTGGCAGATAATCACATACAAATTTTGCATACAATACATTTGCGTATAAGACAAATTTGAATACTAACTTAATATTTATGTCTCTAACAGTACCTATCCCTTATAATGACAGCAAATAGAACTAAAAAAACAAACAAAAGCCCTGCCTACCAGAATAAAAGTTCTTGATGAACTTGTGCTATCTGGTAGAGTTGTCCCTCACCAAATTACCTTACCCAGTATCAATAAACATAAACCATGTACATACCTCCTGGACCTCTGAACGACTCTACGTCTCTCATACAAACGACAGATTTACCTAACACTCATTCGACCAATATGAGCCTATGCTTGCGGAATCTGGGGAGCCGCTGCTACTACACACATGAATAAGATACAGGTAACTCAGAACAGAGTGCTTCGGTTAATCACGTCAGCACCATGGTATGTGCGAGGCAGTACCCTACATACTGATCTGAACATTCCCGATGTAGCCGAAGTCATCCAATACAATTATAACAACCTTCACCACACTATGACACGTCACACATCTCCTAATAACCATCCTGGTCAACAAGCCACCGGAACCACGCCACAGAAGACGACTCAAGACAAAGATACCCCAAGATTCCTTACCACCCAGCGTAACATGATCAAGTAGCACAGCAAACACTTCTGATTCGACACCTTCGCAACCCACACCCAACAGAGAGGCCAGTTGATGGACTGCACCCTCTCATCACGTCACACGCCAATTAGAGGACTCCTCTACTATATCCCCCCCCCCCCCTCATTATCACAACTGAAATGTTCCCGACAGAACAATAAAGTTATTAAATAACCTTAAATTTTACATAGGTACTGAAAAGATTACTTAAAATTGAATATGACACGTCATACTATTCATATTTAGGCAGAAATAGGACATGTGTCTAGCACTGGATGAATTTTATGATTCCATGTTCATAAAATACCTATTTGGAAGATCTTAAGGTTTTTTTTAGTGTGGTTTTCTAACGTGGATTTCGTTTCGGACTGTGAATAGGCGTTGATTATCTGGCTTCCTTTTAATTTTTGGCGTGTTATTCACCTGAAAGGAGTGTCCCATTAATTATGACGAGGCGGAGAAAGGTTATAGTAATGAACGGACCCCAAATTTTCAACTCGATGGTATCAATACGCCTCAGTTGCTACTCTCTATAAAGTTGATGGTCTGCTTGAGGCTTTTCCCCGTGGACCATCGAGTTCTAATTGGAAAACCACTGGGTTATTCATCGGCTCCCTTATTTCTCGGAAGTGTTTATTAGACTTTGGAGGTGGAGTTGACAGTTTCTCTCGGAGATGACCAAATAAACGTGGGTAGGTACATCCTGACGAAACAACTCCCAGTCAATTAACTTAGCGGGGTGAAGGTATTTTCGAGGGAACTTTTTAAAATTATATAACTGCTCACGCTATTGGTCTCTTCACTGTGTATTCAATTTAATCAAATTTTGGTTAATTGTATTTCGAAACTGTTACGACTGTTTCCTGCGTCGGGCTGCCTTAGCAAACACTTCTCTTGACATTTTATCCCATTTGTACCAGGAATCGCCTGTATTTTTGCGGAGCATTCCTCGATCGTCTCCAAACCTTGTCTCAACTCAACATCACCTTCCTCTAACCTGGTTGTGTGAACGACAAGTGGCCTTTGATGAAGGCTAAGGCGTGAGAAAGGTGGGGATATATGACCGAATCCAAGACTTTTTTAACACTTTGTGATCCTACTCAAATGATCAAAATATACCTCTCCGTTAGATTTTGGTACTTAGGAACTTATATTTTATTTTCTTCCCATCGCCAAAAATCGTGAAACGTTATCACCAATATACAGCAACAGTCTGAATATGCAAAAATATGCAGAATAAAATTCAAACCATAGCATCTACAGAAGGCAACTCTTATAAAGGAAGAATTTGTGATCGCCCTACATGAAGCGAAATGGATATAAAACTGCATAGAAATCCGATCTTTAGTTATCACACTGAATATCTTATAGCACTAACAGAACATTGTTGAATGAGGCTTTCCCTGACAAGGCGACGCCTTCAACCAATCGTTTCGAACTTCTGAATGGTGGGACAACACTGCGGCGTAGTATCCGACCTGCAGAAAGTTCTTTTCTCCAACCCTTCCATGCCCGTCTTGTCAGGGTATTTTTGGTTTTTGAACTGTGTGGTCGACAAGCAGGACACAGACCGTTGTGAGGTTTAACTTTACAAGTTCACTGGCCTTGTACTCATCAGCAAACTATGCACTAAACTAAAACTATGCCAAAAATAATCTAAATGAGATTTCGGTCCAGTCTCAATGGCATATTTTGAGTCGCAGTGATTAGTTTTGAATCACTTTTCAAAATTCCATTTATCATGTACGGTTGATTTTGTATATATTTTTCCATGTGCTATGATCCGATTTACCTTCAATTCGGGGTACACCGGATCACTGACTGTTTTTACCCAGAAAATCCGGTTTTGATCTGCGTAAGTACAGAATCATTTATTCAAAATCATTCATTTTAAATCACAAAATAACACGTTTTTTAGTCTTTTTGACTCAATTTGATAGTAAATTCCACTAAAATCACATTTTAAGGCCATGTGATTTGTGATGTGGTTTTTTGTCACTAGGTAGATACACAAATAGGTAGGAACTAAAGGCGGGTTCACATGGAGCGAAAAGTCCGGATTGTGGATTGCGTATTGCTCAGTGATTGGTCAGCGTCGAAGGTTGAGAGTGTGCTTCCATGGCCTTGACCAATCACAATCCGCAATCCGGACTTTCCGGTCCATGTGAACCCTTTACTTTGGTCAGGCTTCGTCTCTAAAAGGTAACATCAACTTCTTAAACATATCTGAAAAATAAGAAGAAAAAACTTGAGGAGTATTGGGAAAAATGGGAAGAATGCCAAATTTTAGGCTTGAAAATAAACTGAAAATAATTTAAGATCAAATTGCACCTTCGAATTTGAAGGCTCCTCTTAGAATTAGTGGGATGTTTCAGGTCCCCTCTAACCTGATAATAATTTATTTGTAACAAGAGATTTTATCTCCGTATATATACTTTTATATAATATATTAGCTTTTCATTTTCATACCTCGAGAATTCGTTTGAACTCATTACATGAATTATTTCCCGTTACAGGTCGGTATTTATGGTTCGATCAAATCGCCGATCCCTCCCCTACAAGCAACTGCAATCGGAGGTCTCATCCAGTTCTTCGGCTCCTTCTTCTGCGTGCTGATACTTCCTCTTGTCGGGCGGAGGCTTCTCGCCATCTCCTGCACGCTGCTGACATCAGCGCTCCTTATGGTGTTGGTGGCAGTCGACGAGGGTTGGGCTGCCATGATCTGCCTCCTAGCGTCCGTGTTTTTGATAAATACTTGCTCCAAAGTAATACCTTGGGTTCTCATCGCAGAGGTACGAAATATCAAATAACAAGGCTTTTCACCGTCCATTCTCATTTATAAATAATTTTTTAATACTTCCACAATCAAGCCACCAGTAGTTGTGTGGGGACAGCTAGAAATCGTTCTAAAACCTTAAGATATTCTTGAAAACGATTAATCTGAGTTTGTACCCCTCCAGGGGTTGAGCTTCACTTTGGTGCCCCGAAAACGTCCAAATTTTCGAAATTCTTCCGTTTTTCGCTTAGAACTCGTAAACAACGCATCCTAGCGAAAACCTAAACGAAAACCTTAGTTGTTTTAATTGCTAATGACAAATTTTCGAAAACCGAGGGGGCTAGCCAAGGCAACTGTCTAGTGTAGAAGTCATTCCATGGGCGTGCTATTGATAAAATACTAGGCCACCAGGTTCATGCTAGGTGCATACTGGGTTCACTAGGCCGCTTCGAGGTCCTTTCCTTATTTTACTGAACTACAGGAGGTTATTCATAAGTAGGTGCAGTTGGAAACAAAATGTCGAACCAAATATCGTCTCAATTTTCATGTTCGTCAAGTACCTACATAGTCTTAATACATTTTGACGTGATTTAAATTCTGATTTTCGGAGTATTCAAATTTTTCTTGCTTTCCAAGCAACTAAACTTGTACAACATCCTGCCAAGCTGTCATACCTCTGCTACCACACGAGATATTCCGTTCAAGTTTTTATTCGAGACCAACGTCAACCTAAGGATCAAGCTCCTCCGGATGGCGGGGTCTCTGAGCCACAGCCTCGAGAAGTCTCGTCTTTTATAGCGGAGATCGACCGAGATGATCGTTAATTCCATTGCATTTTCCCCCACCGGCTCACAATGGAACAATGACGAGGTTCAGTAATAAAAACCAAACAACCGAAACGGGGAAAAATTCCGCTTGGATGGTTCGTCGACTCAGTCGAGACGTTCCTTTATATTTCATACGATTTTATTTAGAGCTAGAAGTTACGATTTGAGTCCGATTACCTGCTTATTATTCCATTTAACAAGTTTATACTTGCTTGTTTTGCACAGTGAGCTTGCTACTTTTCTGTGGAAAATTTACAAATATTATCGATTTTCAACTTGACCCTTCCGTATCGGCCACAAAGCCTGGGGACTTCAATTTGACAATTTTTACACCAACTTCAAAATTGGCAATATTGCTATCAAATATCTGCAACGACGAACTAATTTTCTAACTTGATTCTTCCAACGGATTTTCACCAACTTTGCTAAAAGTTACCAACCCGTAACTTCTAACGCCTGTAAGCTGAAATGACCGCACCAATTGAAAAATGTCAAAGGGCCAAGATGAAGGAAATTTAATTCTAAATCACGTGGTTTATGAAAGCTGAGTTTAAACTGAGTAGACTACATTTAGGTACTTTTGCTTGAAAAAAATGCTAGAAAGTGAAAAGTTTAGGCGAAGTTCTCTGCGTTTGGCTGCCTAAGCGGAAATTTGGCGCTACTACTTTTTTTTTGGTTTCAACTTCATATCTCGGCACTGGAGTGGAAGAATTTGAAATTCCAAAAAAGCATTTGATACAAAATTAAATTTCCTACAACTTTGACTCCTTGACATTTTTCAAACGGAGCAGTCATTACCGACCTTCAGGTGTTCGAAGTTGAGGGCTGTCAACTAAATAGTCAAAATATTTTGAAGTTGTTAAAACTTCTTATCTTTGACAGAAGATTACGGCTGAACGGCTCAACCGATTTCGATGTTTGAAACGCTATTCGACGCAAAATTAATGCAATTTAGATCAATCGAATTTCCTCTTTTAGAGAAATCCTGAAATCTTCATAATGCGCATAGTTTGGCCCAAATGGCCTGAAAAGTGTGGTATTGATGAGGACTCGTCCTATCTAGACCACTGATTTTATACACTAAAAAGGCAAACATCGAGTAGTACAAAATGAATTTTTGCAGCTTCGAAAGACGTGACCTAACCTCATGGCATTCGAAAAACCTCGAAATATTTGGAATCTTTTCAGTTTTTGACTAATTTCTTCCAAACTATGTATCCTATCGAAAACATCACTATACACCTCTTTAAACTAGAGTAAATTCCCTTCAATTTGAGTTCAACTCTAATTTTTTAGGTCCTATAGTTTCCGAGATAAAAAGCTCCAAGAATTGGCGATTTTTTCCTAATCGTCGAACATTTATGTTATGTCCCTTTTTTGGGCAAAATATCGCCCTAAATAATAATTCCATGAGAAAGTCATGAGAGTAGAAGTTGTAGGGCAATTATTTGGCTTCAATTTAAGACCAAAACGAAGCATTTGGCTTCAATTTAAGACCAAAACGAAGCATTTAGTCCTAATAGTTCTCTTGGTATCTTGAAAAAAAAATGGGAAAAGTCAGGTTTTTCGCGAAATTGAGTTGGTCGATTTGTGCTCCCTAATGGTTCATGTGAAGATTTGAAAACTCGATGGAATATTGTATTTACTCCGTTTTTCTCTAATGAACATAGAAATTTGCGAAGTTCAGTACTTCAGTTTCGTAAAATACAAAGTAGGTACAGGGTAAATAATACATAGGGCTATTATCCTCAATACGAGTATTTTGGTGCCTGCGGCAATAAAACCTGGTTTTGCTGTCTCTAATGGTGCCTTGTGAATTTTATTGCGTCGGAGTGATGGTAAAACCGGTGTTAGAACAAACATACAATTATTGTAAGTTACAATTTGTAAATATCAAATAACAATACCACCGATTCCATTCGACCGGTTTTGGTTCAAATGAGCCACAGGACTAAGTGTGACGTTTTAAAACTTGTTTTAATTGTCATTATTATTATACTTATTTTGTTTGTGTCTTCGAGCGTTATGATTATTATGATATTTATCTTTGTTTGCCAACAGGTTTTTACGCCCGATGTTCGGTCCATTGCCAGCGGTATGGTCACTTGTCTGGGCTATTTCTTAGGATTCGTCGTCAACTACAGTTGGCTCTGGTGTTTGGAGGTGTTCGGCCTCAGAGCGATGTTCATTTCTTACGCAGCCGTCAGTCTATTGGGTGCTGTAGTCTATTTCTTCGTGTTACCTGAAACCGAAGGAAAGACTTTGGATGAAGTACAAGCTCATTTCAGGTAACTTTTATACTGTTGTACCTTCCACTAGGGATGTCGAACTATCGATTGGTCCGAATATTCGATTCTATCGTCAATAGTTTTCTGCCTCGCTATTTTCTAGAACCGGCCTTAAACTACAATACGGAAACAATCTAGTGCCAATTCACCTCAATATGTACTTTGAATTCAAATTCGCATCAAATTTCGTTTTTGGGCGATTCAAGCTGTTGTCATTCTTCATTGTATCCACCTGCTTTTACCAATCTTTGGAAAACTCAGCCCTTTCGTTTTCTATAAGCATGGAACCTAACCTAAATTTCTGTAAGCATGGAACATGTTCTAGCCACTCAGCTGATCCGAGGCCTGGGCAGCGTCAAGTTCAAATCCTAAGGGGACTACATGCTAAATTGCGCCTTCATAGTGTGAATAGCATAGAAATTGTCTTTAGGAGCCACTCAGCTGATCCATGGCCAGGGCAGCGTCACGATAAAGTCCTAACGAAGCGACATGCCAAATTGCACGTTCATAGAGTGAATAACATAAAAATGTAGGAGCCACTGTAGGAGCCACTCAGCTGATTCCGGCCCTATGCTGCTTAAAGTGTAAGTCCTAAGGATGCTATATGTCAAATTACAGTTTCATTGAGTGAATAAACTAGAAATTAACTGTAGGAGCCTCTCAGCTGATCCCGGCCCTTTGCTGTTTAAAGAGTAAGTCCTAAGGAAGCCACCCTGGGCCTATTCTGCTTAAAGTGTAAGTCCTAAGGAGGCTACATACCAAATTAAAGTTTCATAGAGCGAATAGCATAATATGCTTTGGGAGCCCCTCAGCCGATCCTAGGCCTATTCAGCTTAAAATTATGTCCTAAGGAGGTTACATATCAAATTAAGGCTCCATAGAGTGAATAGCATAGAAATTAGCTTCAGTAGCTACTCAGCCGATCCTGGGCCTATTCTGCTTAAAGTGTAAGCCTTAAGGAGGCTAAATACCAAATAACCACTTCATAGTGTGAATAGCATAGAAATTAGCTTTAGGAGCCTCCCAGCTGATCCCGGCCCTATGCTGCTTAAAGTGTAAATCGAAGATGAATTTCCATAGCAACGCTTTAATTGTATCATTATAAAATCGAAAATAGCTTAGCGTAACGGACGTACGGACGCTCGTTTTGAGCCAAAAATGTGAAGGCTAAAACATGTTCCATGTTGAAATTGAAAAGATCTTCAAATGGTTCCTATTCTGTAGCGAGTTATGTTCGCATTTAACAGGATAATCCAAAAACATCTAAACCTCAAGTTGCATGTAGATTGTCGTCAGGTGCCCTTACTATTGAAAATTTCCTTTCATTATTTTGATTTTGCTTTTCAGAGGCGAAATCAACCTCGCGAACGTCAAATTCCGTCGTCATCGGCGGAAAGATGATCCACCCGGAGAAGTGAACGCAGCTTACTCGCCCGATGTGTGAAAAACTGAACATTTCCGATGAAGGGTTATCAGTGAATCAGATCTTAATCAGGTCTTAATCAATTTTTGGGGTGAACCTCGAAGAGTCGATCCTTTATTTAATCGATAAAATGAAGTCCGACTATAATTTCTTACCTAATGTACATACGGCGATTCTCAATAATTATTGTACATCACAGTATTTCTACCATCGATAAGTTCCTCGACTGTCCATTAAAGCGTAACCGTAATAGTGTTGAACAACAATAATTGTTGTCAATTATTGTCATCCGAAGCGGGGCAGTCCACTGTGTACCTCTATAGTTATTATTAAGTGTACCAATTTACTCGTACACAATTTAGTTGTATTCATTCGTTATTTGTACATTTTATATATTTGTTGTATATAGATACTAATCGTTTACAAGTGCCTCTTTTTAAATTCCTGAAAAATCCTTATAGAACTGAAAAATTACACTGTTAAAGAATGAATGCGGATTCTGAAGACAAATTCACAGAGTGGAGATCCCATTTAATTACGACTTTCCAGGCCATTTCACCATATTTCGCTAAAATCAATTCCATTTGTCAAGCGTTAAAAAATCGTTTACGTTACAACGTCGCTAATTACGACTTTTGAGAGTTTCGGTTGGTCTAATTCGACGCAGGAGAGTGTAAACTTTCGAATGGTTGCCCTCGGTATTTTTGTGGCAGGTCCATTGGAGTCAACAAAAACGAAAATGTAAGTGAAAAATATGCGAAAAACTCTATTTTGCAGTAGGTTTTTGGGGGATTTGGAGGTTTTGGATCAATGTGAAAAAGAAATTGAGGCCATATTTGGATTCAGCATGAAATTTCCTACAAATCTAGCCCCATTATAATTTTTTTGGACGAAGTTCGTGATGACCAGGAAGTTGTAGTAAAAAATCATGAAAACGTCGAAAAATCGAAAAAAAACGGACAACGGATTCGGATTCAGCACTCTCGAAAACCCCCATCCATGACAAAATGAGGTCGGCAACTTTCAGTTCACTTTTTTTGTAGAGCAGTGTTATTAAAGGAAATCGTCCAAAATCCTTCTTTGGGCGACGGGTATGAGCGCAAAAATTTGATTAAACCATTTCACGGGTCAGAACTAGGCACTGCCTCACAAAGAAGTACTTTTGTTATGATTGGGTGAGCCCCAAGCCTGCTCTGAAGATAAGAACACTCGAGCATGTACCATGATATCTTATTATGATATGATATATTATGTCTGTGTACAGAATGCTAACTAACGAATTTGGGGGGTCCATGAGTTTCCTAACCTAACCTTACCTCACCTGGGTCAAGTTACTGCGCACTAAATCAGTGAAATCCAGGGCCTTTTAAAAGATTTAACCCATCATCTCATCCCAAGAAAATTTTAGGAACGAAAAAAAGGAAATTTAGACTAATGTTGGGTATTTTGACGGGTCACATCCTGGGTAACTGGACCGATACGAGTATATCTAAAAGTTTGCTTGAATATTTCAAATGACACTGGGACATGTTAGTTATTTTACAAGTTAATCGACTGTCTGTGGGTTTTAGGTGAATCTACGAATCGTACTTCTGAACGTAGCAGCAATGTATAACTTCTTTGCATATTCACCTAGAGGTTTCTTAGACACGTTGCTTGCTGGCACGGTCCTGTCGCTGTCGCTGCTTCTTCGTTCGCTCTTGAACATCACTTCGTCAATCAAAAGGATGCTCAACGTGAAAGGATTCCGCGTGAGGAACAGGCGGCTAGTTTATGTATAATCACTAGTTGGGAGATGAAAAGTCTGGATGGTCAAGGAGCTACGTAACCTGCAGGCCTTCAAAGGTCCGGAAACGGGCTGACGCTTTGGGGCTTCTGAGTGAAAGAGCTCAGGCCTAGTGAAAATGAGTATCGAGCGTTGAGCTGGTCGGAGAAGCCCTACGAATAACGTGATATTGCTGTGGTGGGAAGAGAAATTCTCCCTCTTCCAAACGATTCGATTTGATTACGAGCAGTGATGGGAAAAAAACCCTCACATGATTAAAAGAGCCAGGAAATATTCCCGACAGATGCCAACCTTGAGTTGTTGAGTAATAATTCGAAGACCAGACATTTCGGATTTGAAAAGTTGGTTTTAACCCTTAGGACTCCACGCCACTCACAACTCTTGATCACCATCTGCGCCCCGCTCTGGTTCATGGCCGTCGTCCAGCTGCAGTTTGTCAACAGCGTTCAGACGATGAGAAACATTTGTAAGAGTTTGTGAACGGCCGTACAAGCCGTCGAAGATGATTTGTCGTTGCTGGAAATGTTCAATCTACTGATACGTGCTTCAAATCTCTGTAAATAGTAGGTACCCTGAAAGACGCCATAAAAATCTGTGTGTAGATTATTAAACTTGAATCGCCTTTACAAACTGTAGAACATCATAAATAATTCGTCGAATTTGACTAACAACAGGTACTACGAATCTAGAGACCCATGAAATGTGGGAGTTTCTCAAGGTTCTTTGTCCATTGTTGATCTTGGGTTCATTCAAAGGCTGTGGGTGATATGAAAGCATCATTTCTTGGTAATTATTTTCCTTCTGGTCTAGATTGAATTGGTACACTAATTCACCGTTTCTGGTACTATCGGAGGCCTGTAGGACCCAAGACTCGAACAAAGACAGCATGCTGTACAGAAAAGTGGTATTGGTGGACTTACTTGTGTCGGGTCGGATTTAGTCCTGATATTTGACTCTTTTTAGTCTCTGATACCATACGTAGAGATCTCTTCAATTGCTTATACCCATAACCTGTAAGGTGAAGAATTGAGCTCCTACCTTGAGGATGTGTGTTGAAACCCGCACAAACCACTCAGATGGGGCATCAGACGTCACCGAACCGCTCGCCAAAATAAACCAGGAGTTTTCATCTTGGGCTCCCAAGGATTTGGGGATCTGTTTGCTAGTAGCTCAAAAGGATTTGGGAGTCGGTTTGCCAGTAGCTCCCAAGGATTTGGGGATCTGTTTGCTAGTAGCTTCCAAGGCTTTGGGGATCTGTTTGCTAGTAGCTCCCAAGGATCCAGAAATCTGTGTGCTGGTGGCTCCCAAGGATTTGAGGATCTGTTTGCTAGTGCCTGTAAGAGATTTGACGGGTCTGTTTGCTAATGGCTACCAAGAATTTTGGGGTCTGTTTGCTAGTTGCTCCAAAATATTTGGGGGTCTGTTTGCTGAAGATTCCCAAGAATTTGGGGGTCTGTTTGCCAGTAGCTCCTAATGATTTAGGAATCAGTTTTCTAGTTGCTCCCAAGAATTGAGGGGTCTGTTTGCTAGTAGCTCCCAAGGATTCGGGGGTCTGTTTGATAGTTGCTTTAAAAGATATGAAGGTCTCTTTGCTGATGGTTCCCAAGAATTTGGGGGTCTGTTTACTAGTTGCTCCAAAAGATTTGGAGGTCTGTTTGAAAGTACAATTCCTCAGGCGACCCATCCGACGTGTGCTGTTCCCTGCCAAAGCCAATGGCAGATGTACTTATTCCGTTTCATTTGTATTATTCGTTGTCATTCGCTGTCTATTTTTTCCTTTCCATAGGCTTTTACAAGCTTGCAAATGCGGTGCTTGCTTGTTCATGAATGCGGTTATTGAGAAAAGTTTTCAGATTTTGGACCTGTAAGCTAATAAACAGTTTTTGTCGTGGAGTGGAGCATTGCCCATTCGGCTGTATAGAAGGACATACAGAACGCCCAGTGCTCTGGGAAGAGAGGTAGTAGTTATTTTAACAGAGTTTTAAAAAACAAGTCAGATAGTAGTCCTGATCTCTCTGAGTGAGTTGGAAAACCGGCAGATGAGTGCAAAAAAGCCTCTCTACAGATATGGAAAAAAGTCCGAGGATTCATTCGCCCATAGAGAGGATTACTCGCCCTATAAACCATCTTAACACGGTTTTCTCCTCAGAGGTAACACGTTTATTGTAAAAGTGCTTCGTTTTCTAGATGCAAAAATGGAATTACGTGCTATTCGAAATCGTGATGAAAAGACCTCTGAAAGACCTCTGAGTTGTCCTGACGTCTCTTCATTATCAAATAATCAAATTATTGTCGTTTTAGGCACTTAGGAGCTGTAGTTATAGGCTAACTACAACAACAATACCGTAACAACAATATTTGAATGTATGCGACACTGAATGGCGTTATTACCAATTTGGAACGTTTTCAGAAAAGATGTGCCGTATTTATGTGTGCAGCTCCCGATACTCGTTTCACTGCATGCGGTTTATTCAGAATCAACTACGAACTTATGCATTCGGTGAGTGCGGCAATTTGCAGTACAGTTGAATAGCCTCACATTCGTTCCAGGGGATAATATTGATTTTATTCACCAGGTTCTGTGAATTACCGCTGTAATGATAATTTCTTGTAGCTGTAATGGCTCCTGTATATCATGTGTTGCAGTTCGTTGTAGGAATTGGATCATACGTGGCGCTGATTCAGCAAATTAACAGGTGAAAACGGATCGGGACACCTTTGGGAATTCGCCATTTAAAAACAACTCTTGACCTCTTTTTGCGGTACGATAACCGGTTCAGTTCGTTCCGAAGGCCAAAAATCGTGAATTTCCGACTGTTTCTGGGGACAGGGGTGTATTTACCGAATCAACGCAAAATTGCTTATTAGCACGGAGCGGGGCAGAGGTTTTCCCAAGGACCTCCTCCAATGTACACGCACCTAATTTCCCCAGTAACCCATGACCTGTACCTATTACCTACCTACAATCTGTTCTAAGGTTTTCTGAGGAAACTGAACAAGCAATGTTATTTTAGGCCACAAAGTACCTACTAATCAAATACCTTGTTCTCCCCGGCCATATCATGTTAGCAAGTAGGTATTGGCTTTGTAAAACCTGAAATGACGAAATCGAATAGTTAGTTCGTGGTAATGGATTCTTATAGTGAGGAGAAATTAAGGGCGACATTTTTCCATGTTTTTCGACTTGATTATTTACTGATTACATAAGTACTTAAGTAGGTATTACTTGAGTATTACATAAGTACTTAAAATTATGTATTTAAAAAGGTCAAATATGTTACATAACCCGTTCCCCAGAATCTTTAAAATTATCTTTGTAAGAAATAAGTTTAGTTACGTTTGGAGACTTTCTGAAAGGCAACGGGTTTTTTCAAAAAACAAGCCAAAATTCTTGTCAAATTGCCCAACTGGGCAAACTTAATTTCTATCTTACTGGGAAAAACATCTGATCATGGATATGTCTGTTTTTCGCAGTAAGGGAGAAATTAAGTAATTTGCACATAGTGAATATTTATTCTAACCACATACACTGCCTGTAGGGATTGATACGTCAGTAATGGTGGGTAGAGGTTTATGGTATGAAAAAATATTAAATGTAATTGCTAGTTGGTATGTACATATACTCGGCTTGGCGTGTGAAAACTGCATCAATACACGTTTTACTACTTGTTGTTGTATAGCATAGAAATTAGCTTTAGTAGCCACTCAGCTGATCCTGGGCCTTTTCTGCTTAATGTGTATGTCTTATGGAGGCTACGTACCAAATTACAGCTTCATAGTGTGAATAGCATAGAAATTAGCTTTATGAGCCTGTCAGCTGATCCAGGGCCTATTATGCTTAAAGTGATTGGCATCTCCTGTCAGGAAATACACTTTTCTGGAAAATAATATTTATATACCACCTCTACCATGGACATATATGTATTAATTATGACCAATAGAGTCGAAAAACGTATCGTTTCCACAAAAATCGTAAATTTTCCACTGTCTGGCAATTTTGCCAATTTTTTGGCGCGCTCTAGCGATCTTCATGTAACTCGAGAGTTGTAAAAAGAGTTATGAATGGACCCCACTCTACAGTCAGTTGATAAAGAGTCTGTCTCTCACGGTACTTCATTCGTCACATCCGCGATCTCGAGCGGTCCCAAGGGAAACCTCTACTGACCTCTCAGTTTCAACAACGCTCTGCAGAGCACTCTGCCCATGTCATCCGAACATGATGTAGAGAAGCTTTGTCCAACATTTCCTACAACCGAGCGGTTTGAGTCAATTGCATCGACGCAGGGGAGGGATATATCAAACTTTGGTCTGTCTAAAAAAAAATGTTTATTGTAATTAGATATAGGTACTTAGTACGTAGAATTTTAGGGCTTTTTTCTACTTGCATCAACTAATTTGCTTGTAGGCTTGAGTTACTGATGTCATCACATCATGTCATTCACATGATGACATCACATGATAATCTTGTACCTCGAAAAAACCAAGTTTTCAGGGGGAGACCAAAAACTGTCCAATACAGATATGTATAATATAACCTCATATAACCTCATACATAAGATAACGTCATACGATATTATGGGTGATATATCGAGAGTCTCACGGCAACACCCCACATCGTCACTTTTGGCCAAAATGAGTTATGCATACCATTCGAAGCGTCTTCTCCCGGTGGATCGATCTAACCAAGTATAAGTTAGGTACGTAAGTTAGGTAACACTAAAAATCACCATTTATTTTACTGAATTACTCAGTAAACATAGTCATTGGCAGGCGGTTTTTCGGCTCTGCTGAAAAGTCGCCCAAATGACGATGTGGGAAGTTGCCGTGAGACCCTCGATATGAGGTTATCATTTACGTTACTGCCTGATCGATATTAAACGAGGTTTTCATTTAGGTCTCTAGCAGGCAATTCTTTTTCCGCCAAAATTCGAACCACTGGACGATGAGATACGGCGTTTTCTTACAAAAAAGGCAATAATTATAAAAAGTCCAAAACATCAAGATACGAGTTTGTATGTGATGCAATTGATATCAAACTTTGGCCGGTCGAAAAAAATCTTGGATAAAAACCGGATAGACTTGGAATTCCAGGGCTTTTTTCAAGTTGCATTAACTAATTAACTAAGTAGGCTTGTTATCTATAACTTGGGGGAATCACTTACTGATGTTGATGGAGAATGCTCCTTAAGTATGCTCCTTGTTTGAGCAGGCAGGTGTGAGCAATTTGCATTGAACCCCACGCAAGAATTAACGTATTTTTTAGTGATTTTTAAAATTCTATTTCAAGTAGTTTTTTTTTTTTTTAATTTATTTATGTTACAACTGTATTACAACATCTAGCAACGTTTTTCTAATACATTAGAGCGTTTCTGTGGTATATAGATCACTATCTACATCCACTACACATCACTCCACACTAGTGAGTCATGACAAGGTCCAATGGTTTGGTCCTCTTCAGTCTCCGTATGTCTCCGCTGTTGTCCAGTAGATTCAGTACTTCGACGTTTGGATGTTTGTGGAGCCGGCTCTCGTGCTCCATCGCAAGTTTTTTTATTGTTTCGCCAACAGTCTCCATCTGTAGGTCGCGATGGAGATCAGCTGTTCGTACGTACCAAGGTGCCTCGACAATACACCGCAGAACTTTGTTTTGAAACGTCTGTATAAGTTGTATATTACTTTTCTTTGTGCAACCCCACAGTTGGCACCCGTAAGTCCAGATTGGTTTGATTACTTGCTGGTATAGAAGCAACTTATTGTGTGTTGATAGTTCAGAGTGTTTCCCTATCAACCAATACATTTTTCTGAATCTTAAGTTGAGCTCGTCCTTTTTTTTCTTCAAGTAGTGACAATGAAAATAAATTCTCTTTATGTAAAGACTGACAGGATTACAATTTCATTATTTGACCTGAGATTAGCCCTGCCTGGGGCCAATATGAGGATGGTTGGTGGTAGGTACCTAATTCGAACTGTTCCAAAACTGATCACACAACGGGTCACGGTGACGCGTGAAATAACGTCGACGATTCGAGACGGATCCGCGATGATATAACTTGGGCATTCCACGTTCGAACGCGAAACGGACTCAACGGACACGGTCGGACCCGCAAGGTCGAGCGGCTCGTAGGGACTTGCCCTACATGGCAACTTGTTCCTACAGCTATTGCAAGGAACTTCCGCGACTCCCCCAGCCGACAACAAAAAGTGCTTCGTAGGTACGCGGCTTTTTTCGCTTTGCCGGCCAGTGCTGGCGGAGGCGTTCCACCAACATCATGATGGTAAGCGGGTTTTTCTTATTCACTCGGTTTATAATTGATGTAGCTATCGCGGTTAGTGGGAGCTACTCCTGTGCGATCGTTGTTGAACTCACGTGAAGTATATGCCAAGGTTGAACCACTCATCGTCTTTCCCTCAGTTTGTCACCCATAAACACAAATAGCTTTGACTTGGTACTATCAACATTCTACTAAATTGGTCACGTAAAGGCCTCGATAATTAATTGTTGTGTTTTCCATGATTTTGAAGAGCATTTGGCAATAGCCTTGTCTTTCTCTTGTTGATGTGGTGAACAATGCCTACTCACTCCCCACCAGACGTTTTATTGTGGTACAGTCGTCAGGTGTTTTGGTCCAGAATTGTGTGGGTGGGGGGGGGGGGGGGGTGTGGAAGGAGGCTGGTACTCCTGCAAAAAGTAGTTGTGAAACAGATACCCCTTCATCATAAGGAGTCAAAGGTCTTCACAATCCGGCAGTTATTAAGTAACTGAATAACAACAAATTTTGTAGAAAACCTGCGCTTTTTCATTTTCGCCATGAAAAATTGGTAAGAAACTTCACAATCAATCCCGCCCCACCCGTTTTTAGCTGCTTCGTAATGTTGTACATCCTAGAGTAAATCTCAGTCAATCAAGGCCTGGACTGCATGAAAATATGTATAATAACTGTTTTTGTGAATTATTAAAAAATGTGTTTTTTTTTTTAATGAATCAGTAAATAAGAAGGATTGCTGAATCAATAAATAAAAATAAGAAGGACTGTTGAATCAATGAATAAAATAAAATTAAGAAACATGAATGCCTGCTGAATCAATAAATTAATAAATAAACAAATAAGGAGGATTGCTAAATCAATAAATTAATACATAAAAAATAAATAAAAAGGATTGCTGAATAAATAAAAGAAGGATTTATGAATCAATCAATAACAAAAAAGGATTGATGAATAAATAAATAAGAAGAATTGCTGAATCAACATAAATAATAATAAGAATGACTGTAAAAATGCAGAATGACTGTAAGAATACATCAATGAATTAATAAATAAACAGATGAGAAAACTTGCTGAATCAATTAAGTGATTAATAAAAAGAAGGATAGTTGATACAATCAATAAATAAACAAATAAGTAGGATTTCTGAATCAATGAATTAATAAAAAAGAAGGATTGCTGAACCAATCAATAAATACATAAACAAATAAGTAGGAATGCTGAATCAATGAATAAACAAATAAGTAGGATTGCTGAATCAATGAATTAATAAATAAGAAGGATTGCTGAATTTCCCAGTAAGTATGTAATTTATCGAATTTTCAATACTCTGTCCGATTTCCTTGGAAACCCCCAAAATTGTAACCGTCCTGCCTACAAGAGATTTGTATTTTCTCGGTTGGTAGGACAGCGCCCGGAAAATATCGAGAATATTAAATATTTTCTTGGTCAGTATTCATTATAGTTGATACTTATCGTTCAAATGTTTTCATCTTATTGAAATTCATCAGGGTAAATAGAAGCTTTTCTGCCAGAGACTCAAAATTGCACTTTACAGCAGTAAAGAGATTTTTGGCAACTCCTACATGCTCGTCGCCACAGGTCTGATCTACTGGCGAGTGAACGTATTCAACCATTTTTAATTAGCGTGTAGGTACATCTTTGATTTGTGGATACCTTTCTTTATGTTCTCTTCTCTTGTATTGATCATGGAGATCTCTAAAACAAACGAAATCAAACTATCTGTTGGCAGTTAGTGGTCAAAGTATTAATTTACTAGAAAGCATGAATAATATTACCAGTGGCTAATGTACGTTTGATTCAAATGAATTGGGTTCTGATCGGAGCACTCATCATCTACTCGTCACGTCCATTGGTGTGGAGGAAATGGAGGTTAACTCAATTAACAGATACCTAACCGTTAACCGGTGGGCGAGAGATGAATAATGGAAACTGCGGTGGCGAGGGGATGCCCGGGAGGTAAAACAGCCGTAACAAGTGAACAGGTGACGAGTGGACAGACCAAACTGCTTCTCTCTTCATCATGTCGGTCAGAACTGTTACGGTCGATTACAAACGGATGACGAGGAGTGGAAGATATAAAGGGAACTACTGACTGACCGCCTCCTATGCAAGTTGTGGAGTGGAGTTGCAGCGACGCTCGACCGTATGGAGAGTAAATCACGGTTATCTCGATGTCATTTGATGGGAATGAAATACGTATGAACTTATTCGAGGACTGAACAGCGTCAACGGTGAAAATCTCAGCGACGTCCGTTGAATGAAACAAAGTTACGGGATTCTACGTGTGTGCTCTAGTATCATTCAGGCCATACGAGGACTGACCTGTTATCTGTGTGGCCAGAAATTGTCAATTCCCCTAGTCTTCATGTACATAGGTAGTGGAATGATCCCTGGATCGAGTAGTGTTGAAAAGGCAATTTCGCAAAAATTGGACTTACCCCCCTTGGCACCCAAGGGTCCCATATGCAGCCCGGAAACAAGTTATTTTCCAGAAACCGAGGGGCTCTAAAATACACAACATTGTAACCATGTACTGTGGTTAATAACCAACTAATACACTATTTCGAGTCAATAATGATGAAAATTCTGGAACACCACCCTCCTGGAAAACATTTCCCAGCCCGAAATCAAACCAGAGCCATCTCATGAATCTCTGGCCTGCTCCTTTTCACCGCCCAGCTACTGAGGACAGCAACTAACGAGCTGACTCCCAAAGTGGAATTTTTGGGGGTTTTCACGTTTTTAACGTAAACAGAATTGATCTATCTAGTGGAAATGAATGAAACTGTCGAATCGCTTTAGTACCTAGAAATTCCAATCACTCAGTTGGAGCAAACACGAGGAAAAACTCCAGGAGCTGGCTCAACTGATACCGCGTCCTCCACGCTTTCTTCTGCTCATATATATACAGGATTCTTACCTTGCTGGACTCATCCAGACCAGGTCATAAGCAGGCGAGGGCCAAAAAATGGCCGTGGGTTTACCAGGAACTATTCTGCTGTATATTCAGTACGAGGCTGATCGGAGGGCGAGACAAGGAACTCGTCCTAACAAGACACCCCCGTAAACTGTCAGTAAAGTTTAAAATCCCATCGCAAGTTTCCCAGCCCTAAAATCTCATTAAAATCGAAATCGTAATTTGAACAGGAAATACTTATCACCAGAGCTCAGAGTAACGACTATGCAAAAACTATACCGAGAAAAGCATCTCGAGGCCAACGTTTACTTTGATTTTATTTTCGTTACTTCAAGGCAAACTTCAATAACACGATCCAGTGCCATTTGAAAGATTTAACCCATTATCTCGAAAATTTTAGAAACAAAAACCTTGAATTTAGGCTAATTTTGGCCACTTTGACGAGTTTACATCCTGAGTAAATGCACCAATCTATCTAACAGTTTGCTTAAATCTATCAAATTGCACTGGGTCATATTATTTTACACGTGTTATCTTTGTGAGACAGTTCTGTTGGGGAAAAGCCAGAAAAGCCCCAAAAAACACTCCAAAAGAAATGGCAACGTCATGGCGGCAATGGGAGATTTCGAAACGGGTACGGCGCTTGTGAAGTGGTTAGGGCATTTAGACACAGGTTGGGGCGAGGAAAGTGGTTGTCATAACTTTTTCCGGCCGCTGTAGAATGATATTTGCAAGGCCATTTTTGCAGATTTTTACACGGAGTGTTTTTTGGAGGGATCAATATTATTTTTCAATCATTTCGTTTTCTGATGAAGTACGTTGCTTCTTCATATGGCCCTCGTGGGATTCAGAGGAGCTAGTGTTTTGGCAGTTTCTTTGATGTGTCGACACATAGACTCATTCACACAAAAGGGTGCTTGTATTTAATACTCGTATGTAGAGCTGTAAGTGAAGGTAATTGAAGGAGTATTAAAGAAATCTGTGTGCTTCTTCGTAGAGGTACACGAGTCATAGTCAAATTTGAGGAGTTTTCTTCCAAAAGGGAATCTATCCACTTCTGATTTTTGTTTGCAAATCGAGAAAAATGTGTCACGGCTCGTACAATGACATTTATCACCTTTCTACTTATTCCAGTTATTATTCATGAGGCAGGTAACTTATTCTAGAAATTTTAAAATATTATGTCAAAAGCGTAAGCAGACAGCGCCATTTTGGATCAGGATACATGCCGTTTTGGTGAAAAAACTGGATTCAACCCCTTTTGGGGTAAAACTCAGGTCAACATTTCGGCACAGTATAGAATAATATTTCCCGGGTTTTCGACGAGTATGCCTCACATTTCTGTGATTTTTGGAAGAAAACAAGCTGCTACAGTCATTCCAAATTTTGAAATGCATCCCATACTGATTTGATTTTAGCCGTTTTCTAATCTTTGTACAGAAAATTATTAAAATGTTTATGAACTCGGGTAGGAAAATTAAAAAAAAAAAATGCACTGCTCCAATAGTTTAATACTACTACTAGTTTAATACTACTAATAGTTTAAACTTTTTCTAAAAAATAGTCTCATGATTTTTTTTTTTAAATCAGGGAAACAGCATACATTATTGCTTAATAAAGGAAAGTAACTTCTGACGAAAAAGGTTGGGGGAAAAAACGAACTGGCAGTTTGAATCTAAACGTGAATGGCACAGTCTTCGGGAACCAAGCAATCACAATGTGATTGCTTGGATCCCAAAGACTGTGCCATTCACGTTGAAGAATGTCATTCTTCAATGTCTTCGGCGTCATCATCGTCTTGGTTGCGTTCAGCGTCGTCATACAGAATGGGACGGTACCACTGTAGGTCTGCTTGTTGCTGCCAATCTTGACCGAAATGGGTTACGAGGAGGTGTTCCACGTCCTTTTTCTTCTCCTTGGTCAGTGGGCGGGGGTTAGAATTTTGAAGAGGAGGGGCCGTCATTCTTTCCTCTTTTTCATTTTTTTTTTTTTTTTTACAATAGATTTAAATGCATCCAGGGTGCTTTCAAAACGGAAATGGCTCAAGCATTTCAACCGTGTAGTGACCCCTCCATTCCTGTTCTTAAATTTCCGAATGATGATCCTTTTGGCTTGACTGATTCCTTTGACTTTTTGGTAAGTTTGCTCCAAGTCCTTTATTTTCAGCATCTGCCAATCTTTTCCGAGTTTCTTGACAGTACTAACTTGTGAATAGGCATTTTCATATTCCTCACAGGTTTTAATTTCGGACATGCACTTAAGAATTCGTTCCGCTCTGCCAAACACCCTGTCTGCAGGAAGGAAACTGTGCAATTAACTGCATTACACTGATAACAACCAGGGTGGTTCCACTCCCACCGGTTGAATTTTCCCACAGCCAACATCAAAAAATGCCCCTAGGCAGGGTAAGAATCATTCCCGCTATTTTGGCAACACTGCTCAAACTTCAAAACAAACGTTGAACCAGGAAAACAAAATGGAATCATACAGCGCTCCATCTTAGCTCAGACGATGGCCCGCCGAAATGGCTAACGCCGTACCCAAGAGAGATGGCAACCTCATCTATCGACAAGGTCGAGTACCTAGTTCTCCTGGGAGCCTCAGCCAGTACTTCTCTCTCGCGGTTACACAGAGAGTGATATTTGAATTTCGGGAGGGATCTCCCATTTTGGATACAAGCCCTTTTGAGATGAAAACGATAAAGCGGGTTTACTATGAACAAAGGATACGTTCTATTTTGGAATGAAACAACCAAACTGAAACAACGAGAAGGATACATGCCATTTCGGGGAGAAACTGATTTTAAGCTTCCATTTACAGTGCGATAGGTGCCGTTTTGTTAAGCAATCGAAGTTACTACACATGGGGCTCAGGGTAAAGAACCTGAAAATGCAAAAAAATCTAAATCGGCCAAAAGTGGATACGTTCCGTTTTGGGGAGAAACTCCTCATTTACTGAATTGCACATTTCAACTAAAATCCAATGACTCAGAATCCCCGAAACCACCGCCCTCACTGCCGAAAGCGCAATACGGATGCGACATCGTTTCTAAAATTGAAACTCCTCGTTGCGATGTAAACAAAACTCCGATAATACGACTTCGACTTCCCTCTCCATTGTCCCGGTACCATTATATTCTCGAAGGGGATTGCACCACTGAAGTTTGTTCCTTCAAGAAGGAAGAAGGGAGTCTGTGACGTCGTCAGTGCTATTTTTCGCTTTCCTAGCCCGCCGCCCCCACTCCCTCAGCTCTCCACAGATATAGACCACCTCAGTATTTCAACGCAACTCTTCACTTAACGTTTCATGCAAGGTAAGTTCTTTTAATAATAATTTTTTTTAATCGACTAACCTTTTTCGAGGTGCAAAAAAATTATTGGACGCCATCACAAACTCCAACCCCAACCTGTTAATTGTAAGCACGTTCCACCGTTTGTCTACAATAATCCTTGTATAACAGAACTGCCGTTGCCATGGTACTCTTTACCATTAATGGTTTTGTCCGAAAGAAAAATTCAAGTTCAACTCCTTCACCTGATGAACCAAACGCTTTCGGCAACACCTCAAGTTTTCCATAGTTTGGGGCACAAATAAACACTTTCCCAACGCTCTTTAAGCTGTCTCTAGGTTTTGAATTTAACATGCTGTTGTGTACTTTTCGTCTGCGCTTTCGTACACATTCAAAATCGCCAGATTGGAATTTGGTATAAGACTCCAATCAAAAAGGAGTTAAACACGAATAATAAAATTTTTTCAAGATTTTCCAATCGGAGGACTACATCTCAAATTTTGGTAGGGTACTTCTGGGGAGCCTACAGTAAGCTAAAAGTAGTAGTTTTAGTGTGAAATTACCGGTAGTTTTGGAATAAAACAGTATTTTGTCTTTCCTGAAAAGTTGGAAACATGGGTCAGGCTGGGTTACTTCGCAAGAGACGAATTAAGAGTTTTCTTTTCTTTCCAAGTATCCAATTTCTTCAAAATCAAATTTTGAATTTCCCCAATCACTTCTTATTGGTATATGGCCACTCGTCTTCCTTGAGAGTATTATAGCCGATCGTAGTAAACGCCGAACAATGAAATTGTCTTTGACAAGGATTTGGTAACATGAGTATGTTAACAGAAAGAAGAAGTGGTTTTTAAATTGAGCATCTGGGACAGATAAATGGTCCTTTGTCCTTCTTGTTCAGGCCGACGCCTGAATATATACGATATATAATATAATTATACGATATTATCCTCCACAAGCTGCACACATTCGCATATCAACGACTTGACACTTTGAACAGATTGACCAAAACCACTCGTCTAGTTTTTGTTTCTTGATTTTGGGTTCGACATGCTTCTTGTTTTTTAAGATTCTCTGGAGGTTGTTTGTTTTTTATTTATACGTTTTCTGAGGTTGGTTAGCTGCACTATCTCCTTCGCTGGTCATTAATAAACTTTTTTTGAAAAATTCATTAGGCAATGAAATTTTGTTTGGAAGTACGAGTATTTTTGCTGGCGCATTTTGTGTATTGGACTGGAACAGTTGATGGCTTCTTCCTGATGGTTTTAGTCGACTTTTTCCTCTTGAGGGCGCTTAATATCTCACTGAAGATGCTGGAGTGAAAAGGAAATAGGAGTGAAGTTGAATCTGCAACTCCCGTTTCTTCACTTTCTGAATGTGACGATGGGTCTGACTCTAAGATGGCACTGTAATGTCCATTGACAGTTTGTTGTAAAATTTCCGCCAGTTCCTCATCAGTCTCTTTGAAAGGGATGTGTCTTCAGTACAAGCAGATAATACTGACGATGAGGAAGAAGTGCTGCGATCCCTGTTTCTTGCCACTTTCACAGTTGGTTAAGAGCAGTTTATAATGGTGGGATTTGCTTGTGCTTTCTTTCTTCTTCTTCTTCTTTACCATACCACCTATTAACAACCTAATTCGAATACATACTGTAGTACCTAAGGTGAACTTCAGCCTTCTTAATTGAATCCTATCGTTATTCAAATAATTTGAAAACAGTATTAATATTGAAAACAGTATTAAAACAGTACTCTAAACATTAATTCAGGAACGCGAAGTTTTCAGTTTGATTCAATTCCAAAGTCATTATTCGTGGTAATTCACCGTATGAACCTAAGCAAAATGACTGGTCGCACAAAAATCCAATTGGTCTTAAAAGATTCGTCATTTTTCAGGTCATTCAAAAGTGAACTATACATTGCACGGTTCAGTTAAATATTTGGAGATATGACATTGTCGAAATTTTGAATTTCATTTTTAACCCCTTCCCCTTGACCTAGGGTTATGAAAAGTTTCGAGGATCATAATAGCAGAGTATGGTTTAGCATATGAATTAAGGTTAAGGTTAAGCACTGATTCTTCGAATGGATTTATTTGATACAGCTCTACGCGGGTACACAAAAGGAACTGAACAACTGAACTTAAAGAAGAGTGGGGAGCGCCGGCACGACAATCTAAACAGGCTTGTACAAAGCTATAATTGCTCTAACACCCCAGCTCAATTTAGCAAACAATTCAAAAGGAAAAAACATTCTTGAAATACAATGAAAAAATATTACAACTTGTACAAAATAATCATTTCAAATTTAAATCTTGCAGAAACGAAGAAAACTTAAACTTAGGTAATGCTTTAGTCATTACATCAGCAATTTGTGTATTAGTATCAATGTATACGATTTTAAATAAATTCTTTTTAATATAATCGCGCACAAAATGATATTTGACATCATAATGTTTCGATCTTTTAGTTTCATTAGTATTAGCAATCTTAATTGTAGCTTGATTGTCTTCATACACTTCAATTGGATTACATATGTTTTCACTTTTGCAAATTTCAGTCAACAATTTCCTCAAAAATAAACATTCGGTCATACCATGGGCGAGAGAAATATACTCGGCCTCTGCGCTACTCAACGCTACCACATTTTGTTTTTTCGAAGACCAATTTATAATTTTATTATTCAATTTTAAAACAAATCCAGATACACTTTTCCGATCTAAGGTATCAGAAGCATAATCAGCATCGACATGCACAGTTATTTTCATAATTTCAGTATCTGTAGTTTTCTCATAAACCAAATTCAAATTTTCTGTAGCTTTAAGATAGCGTAGGACACCTTTCAAATAGTTCCAATGTTCCTGATCAAAACAATTCTGGTATCTACCGAAGAATGACACAGTAAAACAAAGATCAGGTCGAGTACCAATCATTATATAAGTTAAAGCACCTAAAAGGACTTTATACGGTAAATTACCATCACAAGTTGTGGCTTTTTCCAAACTCAATTTAGGTTGAAGTGGAATTTGACTTGTTTTAGCATCTTGCATACCAAATTTTAACAAAATCTTTTGGATGAGATTTCTTTGATTAATTGTGATTTTATTTTTAGATTGTTCAATTTCCAATCCCAAAAACTGAAATTTGTTATCTTTTGCTGGCAATTCCCTAACATCCATTTTGGACATGAGATTCGACTTTATATTTTCCAATTCATCAGCAGAATTTGATATTATCAAAAAAACATCAACCCAAACAATCAGATACGTGGATTCATTAAAATATAAACATGGATCTGCTTTTGATCTTTCAAAGCCAAGTTCTGCGAGAAAATCATTTAAATAATCGTTCCAACATTTAGGACTTTGTCTCAAACCATAAAGGGCTTTCACTAGCTTGCACACTTTGCCCGGCTTGCAGTTAAGTCCCATGGGTGGTTTCATATAAACAACATCGCTGAGAGGGCTTTTCAGAAATGCTGATTTCACATCGAGTTGTCGGATTCTTAGATTTCTTTCGGCAGCCATCGCCAGGACGATTCGTACAGTAGCCAATCTGGCAACCGGCGCGTAGACCTCCTCATCATCGGAATAGGGCTGCTGATAACCACGCGCAACCAAACGAGCCTTTCTTACTGTCTGACCATCCGACTT
Source organism: Stenodema calcarata (assembly GCA_963920205.1). Classification (NCBI taxonomy): domain Eukaryota; kingdom Metazoa; phylum Arthropoda; class Insecta; order Hemiptera; family Miridae; genus Stenodema; species Stenodema calcarata. The sequence continues at coordinate 17,034,436 of OY986060.1, forward strand.
CTTTTCAATGAAAACCCAACGTGAGTCAATGACATTACTTCCATCCTTTGGTTGATCGATGATTTCCCAAGTTCCATTTAGTTCGAGAGATTTTAGTTCCTGCTGAATAGCTGAGTTCCAGCCTTCCTTGACGGCTTCTTCGTAGGAGGCAGGTGCAGGGCTTCCCATCATCATAGCAAATAAATTAGTTTCATACATCTCAAGGTATTCAGGTGGCTTCCGATCTCTTGTTCCTCGACGCGGTATATTAGGAACTTCTTCCAGTATGACGTCTTCTTCCGGTATGATGACTTCTTCCTGCTTCAAATCCACAGGCACATCGCAAGCATCTTCAATGACGTTCGGGACTTTGGAGTTCTCATCAAAAATGACGCTACGAGAAATTACAACTTTTCTCTTAGACGCATCCCAGAGACGATACCCGTTGCTAGTGTAACCCAACATGAACATAGGAATGCTCACAGGATCCAATTTTCCAATCCTGTCGACCTTGGGTACATGGGCAAAAGCACGACAACCGAATACGCGCATTTTTTTAAGATCTACGTCACGATCATACCAAATCTGAGCAGGTGACTTCCCGTCTTTTAACGCGGACGTCGAGAGCCTGTTAATAATGTACGAAGAAACACGGATAGCCTCCCCCCACATCTCTTTTCCAAAGGGTGAATCCATGATGAGACAGCGAGCCATATTCATAATAGTGCGGTTCATTCTTTCTACTATTCCATTTTGTTCGGGATTTCGCGGAACAGTGAATTCAATATTAATCCCTTTCTTGGCACAAAAATTTTGGAATCTATGTGAACGATACTCGCCTCCATTATCAACTCTTAGACGTGATATTTTGGTTCCGAATTTAGCAGTGACAGATGCTTCAAATTCAAGAAATCTGTCGTAAACTTCGTCCTTAGAATGGAGTAGATAGACGTGCATGAAGCGTGAAAAATGATCTATGAAGCATACATAATACCTGTATCCGTTGTAAGTAGCGGGAGTAATCGGTCCCTCAACATCCGAACTGACGCATTCCAAAATTCGAGTAGCTTTTCTGGATTCTGACAACGGTACAAAGGGAGTTCTGGATTGCTTACCCTGAGCACAGATACTGCAGACTTTCATAACTGGGTACTCAGATGAATGTCCCATCCTACGATGAACAAGTTCCTTATCAACAACCGATGTCATGTTGACCGTTCCCTCACTCAAAATCAACGACACAATGTACATGTTACTGTTCAGTTCACCTTCTAAAACGACAAGTCCACTTTTGGTAGTAACTATTGATTTTCCGTTTGAAAATGTGACACTCAATCCCGATTTTTCCATCTTCGAGACTGATAGAAGATTGTATGGTAAGTCATCACAGACCAAAACATTGAGAAGTTTGAACCATTTACCGTTCCACATGACACGCAGAGTTCCACGTTGTGTTGCACGAATTTTCTGATCATTTTTCGCCACTTGAATGTACAGATCAACAATTTCCACATCGCACAAATACTTCCCGATTGTTCGATTCACGAGATGAGAGCTCGATCCAGAATCAATGATAAACATTGAAGACGAAGGAGAATCTTCACCACCTCGCGATACTACCCAGCAACACATTCTTGGATCACCTAATGACTGGGAATCGCACGTGAATGCTATATCTTTTCCTTGAGTTTCTCGGTTGGTGAAACGTTCATTACCTTGATTAGAGAAATTAGAACGACGATTTGGACAATTTCGGCGCATATGACCCCTTTCTCCACAATCATGGCATTTATAAGGAAAATTACCTCTGCTTCTGTCTCCATTTCCCCTGTTAGAAATCGAACTTCCAGTTTTAGCCTCCGAGTGATGTGTTCCAGACGAGCTGTGTGTCCCGCTACAGGTTGAGCAACCCTGACTGCGGTGTGATGAGAAATTTCCCCGTGGCTTTCGACCCCCTCTCCCACGACCTCTACCATTGCACCAAAAAGTCACTTGTTGATCGCCGACAATTTTCGTGTTAGAAGAATTCTGGCGGCTTTCTTCTTGGAGCAACTTATTTTTAACGAACTGCAGGGAGACGGAATCCTTGCTGTTGGTGAATGCTATGTCGATTGACGTTGTAACCACTTGGTACGATTCCGGCATCTTTGATAAAAGAAGAGCAATGGCTCCGGCATCGGACATAGTACCCCCACTTGATCTCAACTCAATCAGCCGACTTTCAAATAAAACTAGAAAATCACTCAAATTTCCTTTGTTGAACTTCATTTTGTCAATTTCCTGCTTGATTTCAACTTGAGCTGCTATTCCTTTTCTCACATAGACCTGTTCCAACGTTTCAAACATACTTTTCGCGGTCTTTTTATCCATCACTGTATTGAGAATCCGATCATCCAGCCAACGAACCATGATATCACGAGCCCCCAGATCGAGTGCTTTGAATTCATCCACATCGGAACCTTTCTTTAGTCCTTCCAGCGCAACCAATACACCTTGTTGTTCCAATTGGAGCTTTATACGGAATGCCCAACTCGTAAAATTTGTTCCGTCGAAGGGTTTCAATCCAGGTACGACTACGTGGGAATGAGTCGCCATTTTCCAACCGGGTTCCGTTCAGTTTTTTTCCGTCGACGATTTCCAAGACAAACTTTCTATATCGCACGACAAACTTTACTTCCCGACACACGACAACTGGCCCAGTTGAACTGGGCTACATAACCTAATAGCAGAGTATGGTTTAGCATATGAATTAAGGTTAAGGTTAAGCACTGATTCTTCGAATGGATTTATTTGATACAGCTCTACGCGGGTACACAAAAGGAACTGAACAACTGAACTTAAAGAAGAGTGGGGAGCGCCGGCACGACAATCTAAACAGGCTTGTACAAAGCTATAATTGCTCTAACAGATCATTGTGGGGCTGGTCCAAACCCAGAAACCAAATTTTGTAATTTTAGCTCAACGCTAACTGGGCAAAGTGGCACGGACGGCGTACGGCGTACGGCGGACGGACGGATTTTTTTTTATTCGATTTTCTGAATCTACGTATCTTGAAACGTAAACCAACAAATTTTGAGGGGGGGTTAAAAAATTTTTTTCTTTGGGCGATTCCAATGGTTCATTATCGAAGATAATAAACCAAAAAACTTCTGTAGCAACCCGTTTGTTGTAAGAGAAAATAATCACAAAATTTACACACCATTCAATGGTATGTAACGCATTTCGGTGTCGTTTTCAAAAATGTGTTCCAGAATAAAAACATAAAAAACTTTAAAAATGAATTGATTTTGAATGATAGCGCAATTGGCGGACTTACCTACCGATAACTAAGTCATTGTACAAATCGCTAACTATTCATTCGGAGTTGAAAGAAAAACAAATACGGTTTAATTGACGCTTTCTTCGTCGCTTTTCAGTCACATCCGTTTCTCGGTACTATTTATACCGACCGAGTAATCGGCGCTAAATTTGGACGCGGAAATATGGAAACGATCAGAACCTCGGCGGTGAAGAATAAACTATACACTTCAAAGAGGCCTTGCGGTTTGGTAAATAGTAATATTTGTATCCAACTTTTCTATAAAAGTATTGTGGCGCTCGGCCGGTACTACGTACTTGGGATCTTATATATACATATGTACCTATTTGATAAAATTAAAAATGTGCACGGATCATTATGGGTTTGGTGATCAAAGCATCGTTAGTAACTAAGTGATTGTAATTGAGTTTTTGCGAAAGAGTACAAGCGAAAAAATAGGTATTGTTTAAACAATTTTACAGACGAGAAACCAAGTGAAAATAGCATTATCATCCATCTTCGACCCACGCTTAAGATTTCAAGACTCTAGCTCATCTCCTAAATTTAATTTTGTTAAACAAATAGGTATTGCTTATACAATTTTACAGACGGGAAACAAATTGAATATTGTCATCCATCTTTGACCCATGTTGATAATTTCATTTCAAAACATCCTTATGTGTTCGTTCCACGACTGTATGATTTTTATTACTCGTAAAACTCGTGTGTCAAAATTCAATTTTTTTTCTACTCTTCAGAATTTCGATTTAAGTATGTACTGATTCTAACGTTTACTCTGAATGTATAAGAAGCAGTAAAAAGTGTGTTGGTGAAAGGTCATTGACTCGAGGCACGTGAAAATCATCACTGATTGCGTTGCGTGTACGAAGTTCTGGCCTAATACATTGTCTGGTGAAAAGGCTGTGTAGTGAGCAGAGGGCCTAAAGTAACGCCAGGTGACCTTCGAGTTCGTTAGCTCGGCGTTTATCTCGCGGTTCTGATCTTACAGGTATTCTGCGTATGATTAAAAAAAATTTAATCCAACTTAAAGTGCAAAAATGGAACGGTAACACGATCGTGATTTTAGTCAGTAATTTCATTGGGATAACCCTAGTACAAAAAGCAGAGCGGTTTTCAAGTATCCAAGAAAGTAAAATCACCAGATAGCAGACAAATATGATTGCAGAATACAACCGAATGGGGGGAGGTGTTACTCTACATGATAATGGCCCTTATTCATAAATAGCTTGAGCAGTTTGGCCGTAAATGCTTGGAAAATATACAGAAGAGTAAAAAAAAGGAACCGATTTCGTTGGTAAACTTCTTCTCGGAAACAGTTCGTCAGCTGGTTAAATTCGAAAAATTCGGAATGGAAGGAAACAGTCGCGAATTAGAGGGGAGGGGGTAATCCCATGGGATGGTTCGAGTAACGCATATTGAACCCAGCACCTCATATTGAACCCAGTTGTTATCTGTCACCAGGATTTACCATAATTATTCAAGGTCGAAAACTCTATTAGGAATGAATCCCAGGGAGGAAGATGATGAACTAATTTGTTAATCAGTTGAAACAAATTTTACCCCCCTGCCACCAAAGTTTCAAAAAGTTCAAGGTACGAAGAAGAATTTCAGTAAATACTGTGCTACACAGAACTATTCTCGCGAGGGGTGGGTTCAATATACGTCTGGCCTTATTGCTCAGTGGTCACTAACTTTTTGGCAGAAAGCGTTTTATAAAAAACAAAAACAAAAAAAATTCTCCCGTTTTTTAATGTTTCTGTGACCGGGGAAGGACATAAGTTGGGTCGCTTCCGGATCCGATGCATAGGGGTGGGGGTTTATAAAGGACGAAATATAAAATGAAGGCGCGGAATTCCAGAGGCTTATTAAAACCCGATCACCTAGCCAGCCAGCCCTCTGACGTCATAGGCTCGTGCGTCATAGGCTGTGACGTACTAGTTGGCCACCTGCCAGACGTCTGACTTCATACGCTCGTGCGTCATAGGCTCTGACGTAGATACTAGTTGGCCTCCGGCCAGCCGTCTGACGTCATATGCTCTTACGGCATAGGCTTTGACGTACTAGTCGACCTTCTGCCAGCCGTCTGACGTCATACGCTCGTGCGTCATAGCCTCTGACGTAGGTACTATTTGGCCTCCGGCCAGCCGTCTGACGTCATAGGCTCTTACGGCATAGGCTTTGACGTGTTAGTTGACCTTCTGCCAGCCGTCTGAAGTCATACGCTCGTGCGTCATAGGTGCGTCTGACGTAGTGGCCCGCCTGTCGCTTGTGTTCTGACGTGATCTGAGGGAAAGGGTGAATCAAGGAAACAAATTTTTCCCGTTTCAGTTTATGTGCCAAAGCAAAGACATGAAAATGTCAAAAGAATGTCAACTCCATCCTGTTGTTGATACAGTCGAGAATTAAATGCTTGCATACGAGTCTGCAACACATTGGGACATTTTATGTCTTTAAAGAAGTGATTCAAGAACCTTCGAACTGTAAGAGCAATCACCTACATCACCTACCCCAGTAGCGTAAATGTTATACTTAATTGTAGAGTTCATCATAAATAATTTATTATGAACAATATTAATAATTATAATTATTAATGAACAATATTAATAATTATTATGAAGCTTTCATTCGTATAGACAATAATATTGACAATAATATTGTCTCAATAATTTATAAATTATTGAGAATGATCACCTGTGTGTAAACAATTATTTAAACAATCACGCTCATACCGCAGCTTGTCGGCCACGCACTCCGCAGTGGTTAACGTAATATGGTTAGGTAAATCGAGAGCTATCCAACGAGTGGTGAACGATTTTTGTACGATGATAACTGGCGAAGATAAAGTTCCGTAGCAACGAATCGGTTGTAAGCGAAAATCATCAGAAATTTTCGTGACGATTTCGTGTGACGCTTTTGTGTAACTTTTTCGAGTTATGTGCCAGAGTAAAGACATAAAATGTCAAAAACATTGATTTGGCCATTGATGTGAGGTAGAAATTAAGTTGCCAGTGATTCCTTAAACGCTCCATATGCAATAGAAAGAATTACCTTTGTGTGTAAAATTCAATCCACATGTCCATGTAAGTTAGGTTAGGTTATGAACTTGTTTGGTTATTGTACTTATGCTTGAAATACATAGGACACCTGCATCCTGAATATTTGCTCACCAATCACACCCGCTGATGGATCTGGCCATAAGTAGGTACCTAATAATATTGTTCAAGTTCAATAATAAATTTCGAGAACAAACGTGGCGAATACTCGAGCGACCCGCGTACCCGAGTTTTTACTCCGTTTCCGGTCCGATCAAACGGGAACCGAAGGGCATCGCCTTCTCCGGATCTGGGGCGTTTATTTTAGGGCCCCGCGAGAGCATAATATATGCGGACTTACCGTCACAGGAAGGGGGTTCTTGACGTGTAGAACGTGGAAATTGAAGTATCGAATAGCTTGGTGACCCGTGCGTTGCATCGGAAAGTTAGGGTTCCATAATAGGGAAGACGTGGGTTATCGTGAATAATTGACGCATATTGAGAAGCGGTCCCCTCCCTCGCTCCATCACGTTTCTACTTTATTCCACTAGTTTCATCTAAAGCAACAAAATAATTACAGCAAATTTTCGAATCAAACATGAAATTTCGTGATTCTGAACTTTGCAGACAGACAAAATTAAGATTTCATTAATACTCGTATAATTGTATGCATCTCGTAGAACAACTTATCTGTGGTAGTTTGCAAGCAAAACCACTTGTGGTTATCAATTTCAGCCACTTATCGACATTTTACGTCATCCAATTTGCAGGGAAAACCACTTAACAACCGAATTCTGGTGACAAGTGGTTTTACCTCGAAAATGCATAAGCGTTTTTCCATAGCAAGTGACTTTGCGCTTCACATCCAAGTGCAAATTACCCTCCTGCAAATTACTCAACTCGAAACTCGGGACCAGCTGTTTTGTAAAACGATTTTGACTCAATGATATTATCCAGCTGCGATATCCAATTTGGCTCATGTGGTTTTTCCAAAAAACGATGCGTCAGAAATGGCGAGTATTTGCAGGGAAAACAGCTCAAGTGGTTTTGCCTCCAAACTGAGTGCTTGATGTTTCCGATATTTAATCGATACCAGCATGATCGGTAAGACCTAACTTTAACATCGAACGGCAATACGGATTCGTAATTCTAAACTGAAGTCGAGCAATGAAGGGGGCAGCGTTCAAAGTTGTAGAGAATTTAACGACAACTTCAATGAACACCCAAATTTCAAAATGCAATCAATTTTAACCATACATATGCCAAATTCCAAAAACAGTCATTATCCTACATCTTGCTTCCTGGTTATTCCAGAGATGAAGGGGTACGAAGTCAAATTTCCAGGTTCCCCTGGGCACTTTGAGGTAATTTCTTTATTTTAAAGGACAAAGATGGTTTAGTGTTTACAAGTACATCCAACGATGGTGAACAAAAAGATGTTTCCCACGTTGAGATGATCAATTTTACTGAGGAAAGTTTTGGTACATAACACTTACTCATGCGCCAAAAGTTTAGGCTTGTAAAACCCTTCAACGTAATTGGTTGGCGTAGGAGTTTGTCTGGTTGAATATTTCGTGCTCCTTCGATCTCCCTATTATTTTCGTTGTAAGTTGTCTTATACGCTCATATAAGTTCAATATAAACAGTATAAAGTGAACAGGGGTGACGCCGTATTAATTCAACTGAATTATCCTTACATTTTCCAGTTCGAGCAGTATGGGTGGAGTAGTTTGGAGCCGGAGCGCTGCAGAGGACCGACCCGATGAAACGCCTAATGATCAAGTTAGTTGATTATTTCCCCTCTTTACTTCTTCAAGATTGTAAAACACCCACGCAGCCCGTTCCTCCCGTATATTTTCCTTGAGGGAGGTTTTATTCAACAGAAAGCTTACAGCTCCTACACCACCCTCAATCACTTAAGAGCTCACTAAAGTTTGTGAGCTGTCAGTAATTGAGTAGTTTTGACCTGAGGAGAAACTATTGATTTATTATTGTGTAGAATCTGGATCTGAAATCAAAAAACTCCACAGTCACGCAGCATGGCTAAAAGAGCGAATCTTCGAAGAAATAACTGGTTTTATGTAAAATGTCTCCATTTTACTGATTTTATAACAAATTTTGTCTCCATTTTTTTGCCAAGTAACACCTCAGTTTATAGATTTTTCAACGCTGAACGCGATGGTGAAGTCAGAATTACGATATCTCACTCTGTTATCAGATTCTAGCAGATGAACCATGAAGAACATCTCAAGTAACAACCACGTTTCTTCATCATCAAAAAGTGCTCCAGTTTGAGACCAAAATAAGGTATCGCAATTTTGATTCCACCATCGTGTTCAGCGTAAAACAAACCTTCAGCATGGGGTGTCACTTGTCAGACTGCTTCATTTTGAGAACTTTTGGGTAAATTTTTCCCCTCTAAACCTCCCGAACTTCCCATCTAAGGAGTTTTGTAGGTGGGAAGTAGAAGCAAATCCTTCTGCATGGCCTTTTGGTCGGTTCCAGAACGGAATCCATAACCTTGTAATTGAATCGTTCTACACTTGTTTTTAAGGCACAACATACGGTTTGCTAAACTTTCAGCGATTTGAGTAATAATACTGGGATTATTAGTTTAATATTATTCCTCTATATTCAAGGGAATGAACTGCTGTTTCTAAACAAGCAGTTAGGTTTACATGCAAATTTTGGTTTATTATCCAAATTAGGCTGTTGAGTTTACATGCAAATTTTGGTTTATTATCTTCGATAATGAACCATTGGAATCGCCCAAAGAAAAAAATTTTTTAACCCCACCTCAAAATATGTTGCTTTACGTTTCAAGATACGTAGATTCGAAAAATCGAATAAAAAAATTTTTTTTTTCGTTTTCGTTACGGGTTGATCCTCGACACTTTTCATAACCCTGGGCCAAGGGGAAGGGGTTTAAAACGAATTTTGAAATTTTGAAAATGTCAAAACTCGAAAAATTCAAATGAAACGGTGTACCTATTTATTATTTCACATTTAGATAGAGTTTATGTTTTTAGAATTTTTTAAGGCCATCCACAGCTTTGTACGACCAGCCGTTCGTTCACAATGACGGCTCAAAGTTGGAGCAGATCGAAAATCGTCAACTTGAGAGTGAATCGAGAGGCAGCCTGTCGGGTCCATTTTCAAACTGGCCCAGCTGATTCAAACAGCACATGGTTTTCAAATATCGAGTTAATAAATAGTATTTAATACTTAATAGATAATTATTAATAATGAAGCATGAAAATCATTAATAACCAACAATAAATATTAATAATTTACACTACTTGATAATAATTATTAATAATTAATGATAATTCGTAATAATAATTAATATCATTTAGTGATCTAGACAGAAGGGTGATCTGCATGAAGAAGAAATAAATAGTTGTGTCATGAATTTGCAGAGTTCATACTTTTGTTCATTAAGCATTGTCCGTTTTGTAAAAAAAAAATAAAAAATAATAAATAAATAAATGAATAAAACTAATTTGCGGGTATACTATTTCGTCACCAGGAAAGGGCGTATAATTTGGTTTATCTGTCGTCAAGGTTATTTATCAATACGGGTATTATAAGTATTATAAATAGGTGTAATAATAATTAGTAAATACGGGTGATAAGTGTAATAATAATAAGTAAATACGGGTATTATAAATAAGTGTATTGATAAATAACCTTGACGACAGATAAACCAAATTATACGCCCTTTCCTGGTGACGAAATTAGTTTTAGGAAATTAGGAGCCACTCAGCTGTTTCGGGGCCTCGGCAGCGTCAAGTGAAAGTCCTAAAGGCTCGTCCACATTATGCCGGGCGGCAAAGCCGAAGAAGTATGGACGTGCCGCTCGGGACCCACTGGACCCAACCATTCAGTATGGAATACTCACTGTAGGTACTCACTGGACCCGACCATTGAGTATGGAATAGTCACTGTACTCACTGGACCCAACCCGCTCTGTGTGGATCCGAATCGAGGCGGGTTGGGCGGGCCGACACGTCTAGGCCGACACGTCATACGTGTATGAGGCATAATGTTGACGTGCCGCCTGGATTGTTTCGTCAGTCTCATTCTGTATTGCAACGCTCAATTCTGTATTGTCACTTAGCCCCCCTCCGCCCCCACCTCCGCCACAAGTTGCAGGCAAATCGTACGTACGCAACTTGCACGTCCGCTACTAGCAACCTCCCCCTTCCCCCCCGCCATCTCCACAAGTTGTCCTCAAATTGTAAGACGGACGGCCGCGCTGAATACATATTCGCCTTCAAAAAAGTAGTCGATTACACGAAAGTAATCGATTAACGCCCAACTCTGGTAGTTACTTACCGACAGGTGTTTTCAAAGAAGATGATTAAAAACTTACTTCTTTTATAGAAAAATGATTGCCGACGTGAAAGGTGGAATTAAAAACCTCAGAATTATATCGTTACATTTTATTTGTAATTCATCATCTCTATCATTTATTTTCTGCACAAAGAAGATAATAAACCCGTGTGTCAAGAATTTGCAGATTTTTACGTGTTATTCACCCAACGGGTGCTACAAAGTCTCCTCCATTTTTTACCAAAACATTAACTGTGGGACAAAAAAATTTTTTTTTTTTTTTTCAACATTTAATGTTTGTTAAATCGAGAGCTTTCCAACGAGTGGTGAACGATTTTTGTACGATAAAAAATGGCGCAGATAAATTTTGCATGCAACGGTTTGGTTGTATTCGGAAATCAATCAATTGGAAGGTCCAAATGAAAAACACTATGAAACTGAAGGGAAATCGAGCATTATTGCCATAAAAATACGAACTTTTGTGATTCTCTGACTCACAGAAAGAGGAAAATCTAAATCTAATCTGAAATCTGAAACACTCAACTCTACTGTTTGGTGAGAATCAAAGCTGCTCACACATTATCATCTCCTAGGGTGACATCCTAACTTTTTCAGTGGTTTGGATATTTAAACAAAATGTAAAATACACAAGAAACCGATTCGCGTTGTTCAATTTTGATTTCACCTACTGATTCAGCTTGAGCCAAAGGGGCAGTTATCAAAGACCCCTCAGATTTCCTAAAATTTGACAATCCATGATCTGATTTTCTCCCAAAAAACTAGACGATATCACGAGGAAACGTGGCAAACACAGACCTCCTGAAATCTGAATAATAAGAATGTAACCCATCCAGATTAATGGGTTTTAGCTTCAAAACCCAGTTGATGAGTTGAATAGTAGGGGTTTAATAGCAGATTGATGGAATTAAAATGCATCGATCTTTCAGTCATGAGGGTTGAAATGTAACAATATGGTCGCTCTCAAACTTCCATCCCCAAAAAACCTTCTTGATTGATATCCTTACTACCTAGCATTTAAATATACAAATCTATCAAAAATACAAATCTATACCAATCTATACAAATCTATCAAAATTTAATGATCTAAATTTCATTTTGGTTTTACAGTTGGTAGGTGAAGAATCTGCAGTCAGTGATGCTGAGTGGAAGAGGAGAAGGGAAGATGATATGAGGCGATTCAAAGAAGAAATGACCCAAAAGCGGGAAGCTCGTCAAGAAGCCCTGAAGAATCTGAACAAGAAAATCGCCGAGTTGACCGAAGAGAAAATGAAGGAATGTCAGGAAAATGCAAGACTTCGAGAGGAGTTGGACAAATTGAGAAGCTCCAAGATAGAAGAAGATGACGAGGCATCGCCAAGAAATAACCACGAGGCATCTGCCGAGAGTTCGGCTGACGGAATTGCTGAAGACAAATCGAAAGACAGTGACTCGTATTTAGGCGATCTTGAGGAGAAAGATGAAATTATTGAAGGGCTTGAAAGGCAAGTGAAGGCGCTGAAGGACGTGACGGTGATTGGTGGAGAAATGCTGAAGATCAGAGAGCTGCAGGTGAGGTGATATGTGCAAATTTGTGTTCAACCCTTTGATTCACTGAAGCAATGTATAACTGTGAAACTGCATGATTGCGTGGTATTTTAAAAATAACTAACGAGAGTTTTTTTGACCTTGTGTTTATTCCACATATTGCCATGTTCATTGATATTTTCACATATAATCCAATTGACAAATTATCAAGTTCATATTTTTAAAGAGCTCACAATTTTATAACCTGATTCCAGCTCTTTTCATAAAGTTCTTGTCCCCATTCTTCTCTTCCTTCTTCATAAAATTCGCAATCGATGATTTTGTGGACCAAATCCTCTTCAACGCCGCAATGCGCGCAATTCGGCGAATCTGTCACTCCCAGTAGTTATAAACTTCGATTTATATTCCCGAGGTTGGTTCTTAACCTGACCACTTGGTCAGCGAGCCATCACAAATATTAGGTTCGTTTCTGCAGACACTATCAGTGACTAGTTGCATGACTATGAGGTGGGAGCTGCTGGAACGCTCTTCGGCAACATTGTGGACATCTGGTGATACTAGGATGAATTAGGCAGGATAACCTATATATAACTGGGTTACAATCTGACTGGAGTTCAGATATATTAGCCACAGTCCCAACAACGAGTCAACCACACCGGATGAGCTAAAGCACACCCCAGTTTTGGATCATAGCAACCTTTTCCACCTGCTGAAACCACCACTGAGGCGACTGCTCCTCACTGCGTCTGCTGAAACGATCCTAATATCAGCTTCCCCGATTTTTAAAATGCTTTTAATTTGATGTTTGTAACAACACTGATGATTTATCTCACATGCTTCTTCTTCAGGTTGTATGCATGGAGTTGATAAAGTGATTATGAGTGTTCAGTCTCCTTTTAGCGAATTTTCGAAGAAAAGGATGTTTTCATGTTTTCTTTTTTGCAATATTGGTAATGAGGGAGGAGTGTACTTAGATTTTGGTTACTAGCCAAGAAGATGGAATTCATTTGTAATGTGTACCTACTCCTTGTGATTGTGCGGTGATTGTGTTGACAGAATGTCACTAGGGTATTTTGATATTTTGGTAGGTGTTACCAGCGGATATTGATAAAATGGTGCTTTGTGCCTTGACTCTTTTTGAAACGTTGCTAAGTAAGAAATCAACGTATTGATCAATCTAGTTCGTGAAAGTGGGGGATGGAAGAGGAGACGAAAAATGGATTCTTCCCTACTACTCTTGTGTATTTGTCCTCCTCCTTCACAGTCGCTGAGTGGGTAGCGAGGGTTGTAGATGGTTTCAAGTTCACCACGCCGCACACCATCCACGCCATATACTGTGACGGCCGAGGAGGTTGTTAAGGCGGTAACTTCTTGCCAGAGCAAATACGGCAAAGAGTTACAGGTTTATACACTCGTATATCCGTCGAGTCCTTTTGTCCTTGAAATTCAGACGGAGTTTGGGGACAACTTTTTGAACAAACCGCCCTCTGAAGTAGTGCGTTCGCGTCATTTTAAATGATGTAGAACAGGCGCTAACTAAACCCCTCCCACCTCGAGCTCCGTCAACCGAAAGCTTTTCAAGTTGTTTGCTCAATTCAACGGAAGATTTCAGAAGTGGCGAACGCTCGAAAGGTTCCTCACTCCCCTCAACACTTTCACGGATTGAAACGAAAGATTGATTTTGTGGAAATTTCTCTGCCCCTTCTGTAAGCATCTGGTCGGGGAGCATCAAAGTTTGACAAATTTAATATGATATTCCGACGATCCTGAGGAGTTTGTAGGGGCCGATTGGGTAGTTTCTGAAGCGCACCGGCCCATTTTCGCCCAATAATTAATATTCGCCGCTTCTGGCTATTCGGGGATGTCAACATGCCTCCTTATCGGGCTGTTTCAGTTCAGAATCTCAATCAAGACTGATACTCTCAGTGTGACTTTGTGAGTGATAATGAAGTTATTAGAGTCTCCTAGCAACATACGTTATTAACTAATCCGATTTTCGAATTCTACGGGCATTTTCACGACCAATTCCAACCTACTTGAAGGAAATAGCCACACCGTTATTACTATAAAGGATTCAAATAATAAGCCACTTTCAATACTAAACCAACACAGGCGGGCAGCACGTTATTCTGAAATCGCTGGATGATGAAGCGACTGCTCGGAGCGGTGCATCCCCCCAGTTGCACACCATAGTTCCAGACTGGCTTAAGGACCTGATTGTATAGAGTTAGCTTGTCATGGATATGCCAGAGTATTTTCTTCTCTTCCGAGTAGGTCACTAGTACTCTACCTTGTGGGACGCCAGCCTTGATCATTTTGGGTCCTGAAAATGCATCTTCCTGTTCAACTCGGAAGTAGCGATCTGAGAGATGAGATTGCAATAGCCTGGCGTATGAAGCTTCCTTGCTTGACCTGAATTGTTTGGTTGGCAACCACTGACTGGTAGGTATCTGGCCAATCAGCTCCGGCCTTCGTTTCATAACTTCCACACGCAGTTTATTGTGGAATTTTCCACTGGATCCTCTGTAATAATCATGATGTGGCCTTTACCGTCCGTCAGTATCGTTTTTGTAACTTTTAAACCCGTGGCAAACTTCGATTGAAAATGTAAAAAAAAAAAAAAAAAAAATTGTGCGAGTTATTAAGTTCTGATCGTAACTTCAAACAACCCATTTTTCATTACCGAATTTTTCGTCAATCTCACAATCCAATCAACTTAACCTTGTTTTTGGAGCTCGATATTAATTCGTGGCAGGGATGAGTAATGTACCATGCGACAGTAATTTATTGCTTATATAACGGATAAAGTTATATAATAGGGACAATGTCCTATGCCATCAAGAGCAGGGTAAATAGGTAGGTAGCGACCTGATTAAAGGGCTCGGATGACGAGGGAACTGGGCTTTATTATTATTAAAACACCGAAATGGAATGGTGAAAGGGGGGCAATGTGGTCTGGGCGTCCATTAATCAATTCATTCAAAACGATTTGACGCTGTAGTTTTATCAAGTTGGCGGTTTTGGACGGTAGGTAGCAGAGCGCTTCATATTTGTCTGTACATTATACCATGAGCTCATATCGTGGGGTAATTGGTAAAAGTGGCCAAGTAACCATTTAAACATTTTACAGGGGAGCTTTTCTGAATCGAGAAATGGACATTCTAAATCAGTGTCTTCCATCGTATTCCCTTTTAAATTATTTAATGAAGCATTTAGAGCCTTAATACATTTAAAAACCCTCCAAAATCCCCTTAATATTAAAATTATAGTAGGTAGCAACAAAGTTGAGAAATGTGTTAAATCATTTTATATCTAATAATATTGTCTTCACTGAATTGTGATAGGATGCAGTCTGCTCGCTTGTAATCGCTAAAGTAATCGCTTTAGCTCGGAGAAATCGGATCACTGGTCGGCCATTAACGGCGAGGGTTCAACGTAAATGTAGCTTATGCGTGCAGCTTGTGCTAATTAGTCGTGAACCAGATAAACGGAAGTCTGTGGGCGTTGCAGCTGTAGGTAACCATTACCTGAAATCTAATTCAAAGATGTGACTGTTAAGCTCATTCAAATGGGCGTTTACTGATCAAACGAATTTCCTCTAGTTTACAGTTAAGTTGTTTTCGGGGGTTTGAGGTGTTTGTTGTTACAGGACGAAACCTATTCAACAACTCAGTCCAATTGTAATGTCTTGGACGTAACGTAGTGGTCGAGGTGGTAATTTGTAGCTCCTTCAGCTCCTGCACAGGAGCAATATTGTGGTGAATTCTTGTCAATGGGAGGGGGAAGGGCAATCAATGGTTGAAATCGGTCAGGATCAGGCTTTACTGAGCCATTACTTATCGGGTGTCCAAGACGTGTGATGGACGTGTAAGAGAATTTACATTTCTTTTCGTTTAGCTTGAGGTTGAACTTTTTTGTTGACGAAGGCCTCCAAATTCCTGTCGTGTTCCTCCTTTGTCCTCTTGTTCTCACTCTTGTTTAGGACGTCCAAAATGTCCAGACGAGAGTATCCTGACCCAAAAACCTGAATTCTGATAGGACCTGGCACAAGCCTTCGAAGTGGAATAGGTCCTCCCTTGCTCCCACGTTACTCTCAGGAGTTACACTTGGGCTGAGAAAATATGCGATTTTGAGAGTAATTCGAAGGGAAAAAGTTGCACAGTTGCCTTTACGTTAGGGCTGCCATATCTGTTCCAGGTAAATTGGGACAGTGTAAGCTGGAAATCTGGACTTATCGGGACAGCCTCACAAAATATAATATAGGTAATATAATATGAACCATCGAAGATAAGTAGGGATGTAAATAGGAAGAGGTACATCATATTCCTTTCTAATGGAGTATAACAAATAAAAGTCACTGCACGTATTTGTCTTTTCCGCCGACTGGGCGAAGGACTTCTTCTCCTCTGTCAGAGAGCCATTTAAGTGTCAAGCCATCTGCAATAGAGAACATCTATACATGTGAGGTTTTCCTCTAGTTTTCATCTTCGCCTTACAAAATCGTTTGAAGATTCGACTTCTTCAAAAATTATGGCGGGACGCCAGGACACTTCGAAAATCGGGACATGTCCCGATAAATTGTGACGGATGGCAGCCCTACGTATATTCAATGGAGTCCGGCATCCAGCAAATAACAGGAGATCTGTGTGCAGCATCCACACACTCCTGGGTCCCGTGGGTCCGCCAAAAGTCCAATAAAATCAACGCATCGAGTTTCCACTCCGAGCGAACATGAATGTAGTTATTTAACTGTTGGATTCGCTGTGGTCAAACACGCGCGGTGCTTGTTTCGTTTTTCCGTCTGAAGTTCAGTTAAAAGTTACCAGAGAGGAATTCCTCTCGCGCCACTCACCTCATTAGTCACACTATCCCGGCTGAGCTCAAGCAAGTTGATTAAAAGCGAGTGTCGTTTGATAGACGGTCTCAATACGATATTGCGCAAACCAGACGTGATAGAAAATACCGTTAACTGTATTCAACTCTCCAGAAACCCTCATTAGTAGGCTTTGTTGTCATTTTATTTAGTCACAAATCACAATTATGCCCTACCGACTGCGCCAATCTAATGTTTAAATAGGTTTACATAAATTCGATTGAATAGATTTAGATCTTCTGCCGGCAACGGCGAAATACCTACCAATCTGTATCTAAGTAATTTTGAACCCACTTATTTTCATTTCAAGAATACCGTCCATATCTTGATGGAAAATCAGCTACTCCACACCATCCCCATCAGCGGCAACCGGTCTACGGTTTTACGAATTTAACGAGAATTGGGCTATGGACAGTGGGATTCATCTACATTCAAATGAAACCCAACTGATCAACAACTGATTCTGTTCCTCCTATTGAGGGTGTTGTGACTCCCACCTCTATCTCTGCTCTAAATACAATGTTACTGGTTTTCTGTATTTCTGAATAACTCCCATTATTGTGGTAGTTAACGGTAACTTCATATGTTGCAGGTGAACGAGCTCAAGTCCAAGCTGGAGGCTATCGAAGAAACGGGCGCCGCGTACGAAAAAGAAGTTGAAAACATGAAGAAATTGAGGAATCTCTACGAAGAGAGAGCCCGAGCGATGACCATCAGTCACCAAATGGAGCTGGAACGCGAAAAATCCAAACTCCTGGCGGCGGAAACGAGACAGAAAATCGCCGAGCATCGGAGTCTCGAATTGGAAGAAAAGAACAAAGAGCTGGAAGAGAGATTGGCTAAAGTCGATGGCAATCTGGATGATGCCAAGTCACAAATAAGCGACCTCAAAATCAAATTAGCCGGAAAGAACGAGGATTTGTACAGCGCGACGTCTCAAATGGCTGTGGTCAATCACCTTTTCGGTCAGTTGCTGTCGCCTGGGCAGGATTCAGTTGAGAAAATCACCAAAGTCCTGGTTGAGCATCACGATCTGGTCAATCATTTGACGGCCAATGGAAAAATCAACGATCTTGCCTCGACGTTAGTCGAGATCGCCGACAAAGACCCTCTACCAAACACTGAAGACCACGGGGAGGATATTTCCGGTCATTTAAGCAAAGTTTGGCGTCTTCTGGTCGAGCTGTTGGGACACCATATTGTCAAGCCGCAGAACGAAGAGCCTGGGCCGGAAAGTTGTTACAAGAGCGTCGACACGCCTACTGGCCCAAAACTTGTTATAAGCGTGAGCCAAACGTTTCTCAGACTGAAGGACTTGATTTTGGAAAAGAACACTCTGATGAAAGAACTGGGGCGTTTGAAAGATCTTAATTCTACGTTGGAAATGAGACTCCTCGAACAAGAAAGTCGGTTGACGGTCGTTACTTCTGAGCTTCATTCAACGTGGGGGGTTGTGAATAAACTGAAGAGACAACATCAAAATCTTCATACGAACGAGCAGGTTTTGAGGTACGAGTTGGCACAAAAAAGGCTTTTACTCAATGAATTGAAGAAGAAATTGGAGGAGTGTAAAGAGAATTGGTCGTTGGCGAGGGAGAAAAACAGCCAAACGGAGAAAGATTGGAAGCTTTTGAG
The DNA here is from genome assembly GCA_963920205.1 of Stenodema calcarata. NCBI lineage: Eukaryota > Metazoa > Arthropoda > Insecta > Hemiptera > Miridae > Stenodema > Stenodema calcarata. The sequence goes on from OY986060.1 coordinate 17,053,154, forward strand.
GTCGGAGTTTGCTCTGAGGAAGCAGCAAGCTAGTTCAGCAGAAAGTGGTTATGAAGAATCGCCGACGGATTCCCAAGATGAAGAGGATAATTGGAAAGGGAAGAATGGTAAGAGCAGCAGGAGTAGTAGTGATGATGAGAGTGATCCCTGCGCAGTTTTGGCATGGGATGAAACCGAAGAAACACGAACCGAACGAAGAGATACTTCGACAAGTACGAATTCTGCAGTTGAGAATTCACAAAGTGCGTTCATCAACTTCAGAGTTGATGAAGACGTCGGACATTGCGCTGTCTTGCCGTGGACAGAACCGGATGATGCGGCGAAACCTGTGGAAGCTACTTCAAGTGGAAATGTAGTTTCTAGGTTGGGTCCATCAGATGGTGAATCAACAGCGTCCGGAAGTGGTCAGGAGCCGTCAACGAGTGGTGCCTCATCGTCTAGACCGAGGACAGCTGAGGAGATCCTGCAAGCGAGGCAAGACAGGCTCCGGAGGTTGGAAGAAGGTTGCAAAGGCCTCTTCAACAAAATGAACCAAACGAACCAACGGTCGGAAATCATCAACAGCCGCCTGACGGAACTCCACGAAATCTACGGCGACGATTCTCGAACTCTCGAGAGCCTCGTTCGCGAGCCTGAGCCTCCGTCCAGCGTCAGCACAAGGCTGTCAGCAGCAGTAAGCGACGAAGTCACCACTGAAGACCGCCGGGTTCCTCCTCCACCACCGTTTCCCGAAGTTCCTGTATATCAAACGAGGACGAGCAACCAACCGCCGAGCTCGACCGTCGACAGACCACAATCGCCAACTGAGGAAAACCCAGGCACATGATTCAACACGAATCATTCCATCTCCAAGTTACCTGATGGTATTAAATCAAAGACACGACCCGTCCTCTATCTATAAGCACCTTGTTTGTATTGTGAATTTGTATTTAAACATTCACTTTTGATATTACCTTCTAGTAAGTTCCATTTATCCAACAATAATTCAAGAACGCTACCAGTATTGAATTGAACGTTGTTTTCAGTGTATTAGTGATTTAAGATACGAGTAATATAATTCGGAACCTCTGTAATAACGAACTTGCTCTTGGAAGTTCACGATTCGAATTCGACCGGAAAGAATCGGTGTAATTGGATTTTGTTAATTTATACAGTATTAAATTTTCGTACATCACCTGGTGAGATTTAACTCTTTCACATTTTCCTCTCTCGAACCGTGTAAAGGTCTGGAAAAAAACGTCGAGGACAAAGCACATTATTGTCAAGAGTATGTAATAGCAGAATGAAAAACACAATCATCCCACGGATAGAACAGAATTCACAATTTACAATTCTACATTGACAAGCTTTACGTTTGAAATACTTGTTCTTCTTCGATTCCATTGGTTCATTGATGAAACAAGTGAACCGAAAATTGGGTAAAAATAATTTTCTGTTATTAACCTGAAAGGTTTTTGGCTTAGGGGCGTTCGTAAACTTAATAAGTTCAAAATAAACGATATTTAAATGAAGAGAATAGCTGAAAAATCTTCTTGATAAAAAAAATCAAAACTTAATCAGTCTGCCGGATTGAACAAATGATGATCAGCACAATCACTGATTGAGATGTGTGGTGGTGCTTTCTGATGGGAAAGTCTGCAAAAAAAAGAAGACAAAAAATGGGGGGGGGTATATGCGATGAGCAACGTGGAAGTTTTGAAGGGGTCGGTCTTCTCCGAGACCAAATTGACGTGATGGCTAGAAACCATCAATAAAACTCACATCAATCGACGACGGTCGGACGATTGATGAAGGGTTTCGATCGTTAAGTGACGAACAACCAGAAAGAAAGAAGAAGAAGAAAGAAAGAATTTATTTCCTTTAAGGTAAATGATATAGGAAGGTGGTAGCGTTTCTTTTTGACCGATTCACTTGAAATTTGGTGTGTACTTTTTTGGTGTGGATAATAAAAAGCCCTGAAAGTTTCAAGTCACTAGGCGTACAGGAAGCCGAGTTATATACTCGTAACTTCAAAACCCCTGTTTGAAGGGTTTCAAAACAAATTTGGAAATATTCATATCTCGAAAAATTCAAATGAGACGGTGTAGTTTTTAGTTCACATTCAAATAGAGTTTAATTTTTCGAATATTTCAAGATCATCCGAAGCTTTGTACGACCAGCCGTTCGTTCACAATGAGGGCTCTAAGTTGGAGCAGATCAAAAGTTGTCAACATGAGGGCGAATCATGCGGCAGCCTGCCAGTCCAATGTTCATACTGTTCCAGCTGATTCGAAGAGAATAATAAATATTAAACAATAAGAATTATTAATAATTAATTAAATTTACTAATAAATAATAAGAAGGTATTATTATTAATGACTAAGAGTATAATTAACTTAATTATAATTATATTAAAATCAAAAGAAGATAAGTCAGTGTTTTG